>PVKA01040172.1:0-18949 GCA_004027165.1 Ctenomys sociabilis | reverse complement strand
AAAAAAAAAAAAAAAAAAAAAAAAAAAAAAAAAAAAAAAAAAAAACACAAATTCCAATGTTTTCTCAGAAAGAAAAAAGGAGAAAAATAAGTAAATACCTAGCAATGGCAAGCCTTGTCTTGGAGACAAAAATTAGAATTGAATACTTTGTTTCATGATTGATACTTAAATAGATTTGCCTATTTAACTAGTTTCCTTTTTAAAAAATCACATGCACAATGTATGTACATAGGCAATCATCTCTTGGCCTTCATGGGGAATTATTGGGAGATGGCTTGCTGCAGATACCTTAAGTCTTTTGTAAACATTTGCATAATATTTGCATATAACTTCCACACTTCCTCCTATGTATTTTAAATCATATGTAGATTACTTATAGTACCCTGGAAGTGTGGATGCTATATAAGTAGTTGTTATATTGTTTAAGACATGACAAGTGAAAGATTATACAACTTTAATGCAGACCTAATCTTTCTTCCAAGTATTTTTGATCTATGGTTATTGAATGCATGCATTCACAACCTGAAGACATGGGCAGTGTGGGCGATGTTTCCTGATCATAGATGGTAGCGTAGTCCTTTGTGTTTACTTGGGTAGGATGGAAGGTGATCATGCATTCTGTTGGGGGTGTATTAAATTTCACTTATCAATTAAATATCAAAGTGATGCTGGGCATGGTAGTGCATTCCTACAAGCACATCAATATGGGAGGCTGAGGCAGGAGGAATGCAAGTTGAAGTCAAACCTGGGTAACTTAGCAACTTAGTGATAGCCTATCTTAAAAATTTGGTATGCTAGTCTGGACTTCAAGGAAGAAGTCCAAATTGGAAAGTGTACTTAGTAATTTGAAGTAGTGAACGTCATCAATTGGATGAAGTTACCGAACGTGAGTGTTGAGGAGGAGAAATAAAGGCCCAAGGCAGTCTGAAAAACATCAGCTTTTAGAGTAGCAGAGGAACCAGAGATGGAGATTAAGGGACCATGGCCCTAGAGGGAGGAAGACAGGGGCAATGTGATGCATTCCAAGCCATGTGAACTAATGTTGTCTTGGTAGCAAGCGCTTAAGATGGAAGAAAAATACAGGAACCTTGAATTTGGCTGTACAAAAATTTTATCATTTTTAACAAGAGCTATTTCACCAGAGTGGGCTGGCAAAGAGGGCAGAGACAGGCAGGGAAGGTGGGGAGTGTGGACTGTGCTTCCTGCAGGCAGCTGTGAGGGGATGAGAAGTGGAACCATGACTGTGAAGGTAGATCAAAGGAGAGGTTTTCTAAGGTGGCAGACACTGGAGCACAGCTGTCTACTGATGGAAGGAGGTGGCCAGTGTACTCGGGAGAAGATCGCCACAGCATTGCATCCTGGACAGAGCAGGCACACGGGGCGAGCTGGCTCCTAATCCAGGGAGCCTTCCATCTTTTGCAACAAATAGAAAAGCAGACAGTTAGTTAATGCAAAGCTGAAAATCTTTCTACCTCTTCATAATTACTTAACGAAAGCCACGTTATGTTCATTAGCTGAAAATTCTGACAGTGCATGCTTCCTTCTAAGGTTTCTATGAATTGTATGAATTCATATTTATCTGACAAGATTAAAACACATCTTTAAAGATGTGTGAAAGAGGAAGTGAATAAAGAAAGAATCAGTAAAGAAAGTGATTAAAACTTCAGTGGTGGCTGGGCAATGTCAATCTGTCACTGCAGTTGTTGCCAGAATTGATCTGGTGACCTGGCTGGCCAGGCTGCTGTATGCTTTGTTCCATTTCTTTAGAAGCACACACTTGGCCAAAAGTGTGATATTCCAGAAAAATAAACACTGCTCTTCCAGGACACACCAGTGAAAGCCAGTACTCTCATTGGTTCCACCAGTTATCATTGTTCCTGAAATTTAAAGATGAATAAGGAAACTACCACAAAGCCAGTAATGAGATTTGTAGTATAAAAGATTATAATCTATCCCTGTGTTCTTGTATCACCTTGATATTTACAAGAGTATTTTTATCCAAAATTAAAGCAAATAAAGCTGTTCCATTTCAACATACAACTGAATAGTAAGGGTGAAATTTAACACTAAGCAACAGTGATTGTTTCTTTTTTGCAGTGTGTAGAACTGAAAGACAAATAGTGTTATAATAACCACCCTAAGGGTATTTGTGACCTTTGACAACGCAGAAAGAAAACATTTATAGTTTAAAGCCATGTCTCTCTGGTACTGTAGAGTAAATGTAAAATATAATCTGGTTAACAAGCTGTATTTTGCACAAGAGAACAAAAATTTTACAGAAGGTTTCTGATTTTGCTTTCTCCAAATCTTACAGAAAATAATCATTTAAGAAAGCAACAGTCACAAATTCCATAAGATTGAAGATGAAAGGAAAATGTTAAAAGTGTAAAAATATCTCAAAACATGTATACATATTTTTTTCTTTGAGTATCTCAGTTGTTTATAACCAGTATAAAAATAAAAGTACATTTTCTTGGGCCCATAGTAATAGATCATTTAGTGAAAGCAAAATGTTCACTGATTCACCCAAGAAATATATCTTGAGTACTCACCCACTGTAAAAACTTAATCTAGGAATATGAGGTATATCAGTAAGCAAAGTCAAACAAAACCCTGTTCTCCCAGGGCTTACATGAAGACTGAGACAACACATGTAACTGGAGAAATAGTATGTTGGCTAGTGATGTCTGGTAAAGAAGAATAGAGCAAGGTAAGGGGGGCTGAGAGACCGGAGACAGAAAAGTGTCCACAGTGTTGCAAGAGTTCGGACCCAGCCAAGGCTGCTCTCCAGCCTCATGGCTGTCATCTGGGCATGGAGAAACGTCGAGGCGAAGCTTCCTAGGTGGATGTGTGCTGACCGTAGAGGCCCCGCTTGGAGGGAACCGCCGAGCTCCAGAGAGGTGAGCATGAACAGCGGAGCACATCAGGAAAAGAGTGAGAGGACAGAGGCATAGACCTTGCTTGAGCGGCTGGCGAGGGGTAACAACCAGAGAGAGGACTTTTGTTTTATCCCAGGCCCTCGCGCTTACCAGGCAAGCTCCCCAGCTCAACATTTTTAAATTTACATTTCAAAGACACTCTTCTAGCCATGTGCAGTAATCCAGATAAGATATAATGGGACTTTAAAAATGAAAGTGATAGGAATGGAACACATTAGGAATAAACATTTAAGGCTTTATTAAATTCTCTTTCACTGTTTAGGATTTAAAAGGAGAATAGAATATTGTGTTGTTTTAGGAAATCCCCCTTTTACCCATATAGCTCATCAACAGTCTGAGGCAATTTTTTTTTTTACCTGCTTTTACCTGTATTCCAGGTTTCCTCACAGCCCCTATACTACCTGTTTTCCATTGGCTTTCCAGATTTTGCAAGCTCAGTAATGATCCTCACAGATATCTCAATTTAGGGCTAGAGATATAGTTCAACAGTTTAAGCACCTGCCTGGCAAGTGCAAGGTCCCAAGTTCAATCCATGGTACCACCGGAGAGAGAAAAAAAAATCTCAGTCTTATCCCTGAAATCTGTGAATGCCATTATGTTTGACAAAAGAGACTGCATGTGTGATAAAGTCAGGGATCTTGAAATGGGAAAATTATCCTGGATTAGCCAGAGGGCTCCACACGAGTCTTTGCAAGAGGCAAGAGTTTGGTGAGAGAGAAGCCGGTGAAGATGGAAACAGCAATTAGGATGACCTCACTGTAACCCAAGCAGCTGCCAGGATTAGAAAACAGCGAAGAAATAATTCTCTCCTGGAGACTCCAGAAAGATCTAGCCTTGACAATGACAGCCCAGTGAGACTAATTTTAGATTCCTGGCCTCCATACTGGAAGAAAGTGGAAGCTTGTTGTTTTGATAAATCTATCGTAGTAGCAACAGAAAACTGACATGTAGATCTGCTCCCCACTTCTCTACCCTTCCGCATGCTCTAGAAGGCCAGCTATGGCACCGCAGTGCTGACCTAGAGCTGCACCTATCTACAGGTTTCTAGGAACCAATACTTCTACCTGCGTTCTCAGACCCACTAAAGTGGCAAAGGCTACATCGGGAGCTTTGTTTCTCTGATCACTGCCCATATCTTCGTAAATATAGGTTCCTTGGAATGCTCTTCATCTGGTTTGAATAGTTGTCCCTCCATCCCAACACCAGTAAGTAGCTAAACAGAGAGAGGAACAGTTCTGAGAGCCATCAGTGAAAGGTTCCTGGGCAGGCTGCTGCCTGCAGATACAGCGTGGCAAGCTGCCAGAGGCAAAGAATCACGACTTACTGGAGTGGAAATCCATGAGCAGAAACCTCTTCAATCCAATTACTGAGATTGAAAAGCTTGACCCATAGTCAATTAATTGCTGGATTCTCACGGTGGGTAAATCTGAGAATCAAAAAGAGCCAAGGACCCTATTCATTTGCAGCCCCTCACATTTTGTAAGTTTTACTTCTGGGAGATCAGTAAGGCTCTCATAGTGAATATCAGATAAAAATCCCCTCGTGTTGACATCATGGGAGGGGAAAAGGAACCGGTTTTTATGTCAGATCATCCTGTTCTTCCTAACAAGGTCTGTTCCCAGTAGAAACTACTTAACCAAAGCCTAAATGTTGGGGCTTTTTTCAGAGTTTTAAAGAATCTGGAGAAACAGAACTAGCCCAACTCCACCTCCTTCCAGCCATCCTGTCCCCCAAAGAATGTCACAGGAACTAAAGAGGAGAGGGCTTAGAAGCATTTACCAAGTTCACAGTTCAGAGACATGACTCATAAGGAGGCGAAAATCTAGTCACAGGACTACAGAATATTTCTCTCATTCCCTCCCCCCATGACCTAACACCACATTAGCAATGCCGATTTACTGGTGTTATTTTTATCTTCTGTGTAAGCAAAAACCCATAGTAACAAAATTTGAAGAAATAAGCATCAGAACCAGACTCAACTAAGCATTTATTGTATTGAACGTAAATGTTAAAAGATCCAAAACCAGTGTCTCCGTTACTCTTCTTTCACCGCTGGGACAAAATACCTGACAGGCAATATTAAGAAAGGAGAGGTTTATTTAGCTCACAGTTTTTAGAGGTTTCAGTCCATACTCAGCTGGCTCCCAGGAAGAGTAGCTCATGGAAGAAGGCAGAAGTTCGCGGTGGTAGAAAACGGCAGAGCAGAGGGAGCAGCAGCAGCAACAGTGGCTACAAAGAGCAATTCTGTCTCCCTTATGCTGCATTCAGGCTGTGTGCCACAGGCTAGCTGTAGCACTCTCACCCATAATCCCATATCTATAATCCCACTGCTAGATCATGGATTAATCACAAACTCTAGAACCATGTCCCAATGACTGCATGAGGCTTTGGCGGACAAACATACACAAACAATACCATTCTGCCCCTGGACCCCTAAAGACTCACACATATCCCTTTATACTAAAGGCATTTTAATCCATTTCTAAGGCAATCTTAGCTATGAGCTCCTGTACAGACGAAAAGTTGAACACTTGCAACATTCAGTGGCACAAGATAAACATTACCATTCCAAAAGGCACACACAGCAGGAAAGCAAGCAATGGGACCAAAACAAGTCCAAAATCCAGAAGGGCAAACATTAAGTCTTGTAGTCCTATGTGGAATATCCAAAGCAATCTGTGGCAAATTGTGAACTCCATGTGGCTCCGCCCCATGTCACTTCTGGTGGCTGTAGCTCTCATAGCTTGTCTCTTAGGCTGGCTTTGCTCCATCCTTGCAGTTTCCCTTAGATGATCCACATTCCTGGATTTTCCAAACTTCTGGGGTTTCCACTGCACATTAAGTTTCTCACTCTTTGCTTCACACGGCCCTCTGAGGGGCACACTGCCTGGCCTCCCAGGCTTCTGAAATCTTGCTGTAAGTCTTCTCAATCTCAGAACTCTTGCATTCTGCATGCATCTAAAATCAACACCGTGTGGAGAACGCCAAGGTCTGCTGCTAGCTGGAGCAGTAGCTAGGATTTCTTCTCTTTTAGCTCTAGAGCTCGAGTGCTGAGCACTCTGAATCTGATTCTGAGGAACAAATTCTCTGTGCTGGTGCCATTTTGGAATGTAGTGTGGCTGTCCCCACTCTGAACATGGCACTCTGCAGCTTTCTCTCCAAGGCAGAGCCCCTTACCCGCACAGTTCTGAGGCTGTACAGGGAAGACCTACTTCCTGTGGTGCCCCCAGGCTGTCTTTTCCATTCTCTTGCTCTTCCTTGCGATGGACATCCTCTCAGCTCTCTCTTTGCAGGCCACAGCTTTATTGCAGCTTCCTTTCTGGCCACACTCACACTTTAAATCATCCTGTTGGGCTCTTTGCTCTTCATTCTCAACATATATCTGACTAAAAGCCCCTATCATGGTTTGGGGTTTTGCAAGGGAAATAATATAATACAGGATTTTATAATAGTACTTTATAATGAATCACCCAAAAATCATATATAAGAAATTCAGGAAATCTATCCACACACATAACACTAAAGACTCCTGCTGAGGACCTGGGCCCTAATATCCTGTATGAGTCTGGCCAGAAGCCTAGCGTGCATAACAGCACCTCCCACAAGTCTATCTGGAGGCCTAGAGCCCACAACAAAGTCTCATGCAGGGCCACTTCACAGATATGGACTAGAAAGGCCCAAAGTCAGGGGTGGAAACTAAGAAGCCTGTGCCAGCAGGGTGATGGATTTGTGCTAGCAGGCTTTAGGATCTGAATTGGAGCCAGGAAGCAAAGCTCAGAGTGAGCAGTAGAGCTCCCCCAAAAGTACCACAGCCATCCTCAGCAACAGTGAAGTCCTGACCTCTTCCAAGCAATAGGGAAATCTGAGTTCCTAGCAGGAAAGCCAATGTGATCGCTTCTTGGCCTTCTGCACAAGATCAATGTAGTAGCTGTTCTTATTAATAGCTGACATGTCCTCTATCCGAGGACAATATATTAAATGGACTTTTGGAGCTAGGAGGTGAAATAGGAGCTTGCTCCATCCAGTGCACACATAAGCCTGGTAGTGCAGGAAAGCCAAGGTGACAAGCCTCTCCATGAGGCTAAGCAGTGCACTGTCTTCCCCTCTGGAGCCAGGAAGTGACGGTCAAGATGAGGACCCAAGCTTCTCCAAAGTTCATCAAAAGAGCCAGCCTGATAAAGAGAACTAGCAGCTTCTAACAGCTCTATCAACTTCTCAGAACAGCGTCCCTCACAGCACTTCTTGCAACTTTTCCAGTTCTGCCATTATACTGCTGGCAACAACCCTTAGGTGGGCCTTCTGCCTCCAGAACCACATTAGTTTAATTCAGCTGGGTGACCACTAGTAGAAATCCACTACAACCAGTAATCTAAATTTCCACTTTAGGAAACTAGAAAAAAAATCAAATATGTTCAAAAGTATGCAGAAAAAATAAAATAATGAAAAATAATGTAGAAATCAGAGGAAGTAAAACCAAGAAATAAAAGGAGAAAATAAATAAAAGCTAACAGTTCAAAATAATCAATACAATTTAAGCCTCTAGCCAGGCTGCAAGACAGAAGACAGATTACCAGTGTCAGAAATGACAAAAGAGCTATCATTATAGATGCCATATTAAAGGATACTAGGAAAATATTATGAAGAATTTTAATACGCACAAATGTAGTGTAGTCTAGGTGAAAAGGGTGGATCACTCTAAAGGCACATTCTCCCAACACTCACTGAGCATATCTATTAAAGAAATTAAAACAGTGAATAATGTTCTTCTAAAATAGAAAGCATTAGGTCCACATAGCTTCACCACTGAATTCCACCAGACATTTATGAAATAAGTCACTTCTTTTCTGCACTTTTCCAAAAGATAGAAGCTGAAGAAATACTTTGTAACTTCTCCTATGAGACCAGCATTACCATATTGTCCAAAACAGAATAAGGCGTAAGAAAACTACACACCAGTAACTCTGCCACATATAAACGCAAAAACTCCAACAGAGTATTAGCAAATAGTCAAACAGCATACAAAAAGAATTCTATTTCAGTTAAGTGATGGAGGAAACTGTTCCATCAGACAATAGAATACTATTCAGCACTAAAAAGACATGTACTATCATCTTTAAAAGATATGAAAGAAACTTCAAAGGTACTACTAAGCAATTAAGCCAATCTGGAAAATCTGTGTGAAGCCCTGTGTTTCTTATCCCTGATCAACAGTGTCTCTTTCCCATGAAAATTGCTGCATCAGAATCTTCCTCTCCTTATTTTCAGCTTACTTATACCTCTGATGTTATCCATTCATCAATTTGCTGTTTTCTTCTCAAGCTATAACATACCTCTTGCTGTCATTTTTTCAAGAGAAATTCTGGCTTACAGAACCCTTTCTTATATGTGTCATAGCTACCACTAAATAAGTGAGTAAGTTGAAAATGAGATGCCCTACTTTTTATCCTGTCCTGTTGCCCTTTTAGAATTCCAACCTATTCAGTTTTTGTTTGCCCTTTAACTTTATCTACTCTCCTTGAAATTTTCTCCTGTGGGGCATTCATGACATCTACATTTTTCTTCCCATCTTTATCATGATTATTGACCTGTTATCTCCGCCTCAGTGGTACTGTCATCTCCTTAGGGATGTGAAGAAGATGAGACATAAGAAATATTAAGAATATTAGAGCAACATAATTTGGTGATGGAGTGGATGTGGGAGGCAGAAAGAAGGAGCTGTCTTGGGGTACAGTCAAGCTGGTAATTCTGTCAGTGAGACAGGTACTAGAGGAGCTTCAGATTTGTGAGCAGACACTTTGCATTGCTTTCGAACATTTAGAATTTGAAAGCATTTAAGGCATACATATTTCTCCATAACTGTTCCCTCCCCTGGCCCAGTTTCTTTGGCCTTCAAGTTCATAGACTGCAGCACTGTACCTTCTGCACAGCCTATAATCACTGACTCTGGAGCACATGTTCTGCAGTTGTGCCTCGGTAACTGCTGTTTGTTCAGACTAGACAACCCACCATCTTCACCCAACATAAATACTCTGCCTCAGTTACTAGAGTCCTACCCCTAGATACCAGGATTAAATGCAAAATCTACCAGGAGCCATACCCAGATTACCAGGATAAAATTTGTGTTACTTCATTTTGACACTTGTTATAAATACAGAAGTATTGTTATAAATACAGTTGCGTTTATGTCTTATACTAGAATGAAATTCATGGAATAGAGGATTAGATTTTATTCTACATACAACATCTTTATAATACTTAATTCAATGTCTTAAGTATAGCAAAGTCTCAAAAATTGGTGCTTATGTTGAACTGTACGGTTAAATTTAGATTTTTAAGTAGCAAAATTTGTTCTTCTTGGAATTCTGTTTAATACTTGGCATACAGTTAGTCTGAAAATCATTGCATGCACACTAATAAAGACATAAAAGATAACTAGATGAGTATGAAATCATGACTCATTAGCTATTCACTGATGTATAAAATTATGTATATAAACATTTGGGTGTTCTGTGAGAAATTAATTGTGTACTTCAAGAAGTGTCATGCTAATAAAGATTATTTAAAGATACTTTCTACTCAGACTTGAATAATTATTTGTTTCATGGAAACACAGATATCATATTAAGATCATGATGAAGATTAAAGCCACCAATTCTAATACATACTTAAATCCTGGCACAGAAAGATGAAGAAACTTTTCGAAGCGACAGCACTTATTTAACTGGGTCACCCCTGGAGGCTGGGTGCAGAGACAAGCAAGGCTATTAGGGGCCAGCAGTGGGCATCCAGTCCGCGGCCGAGGGTGGAGCCCAAAGTGCAAAGGGGAGAATAGTTATGTAGTTGTAGATCTGGTCTAGTTCTGGGCCTGATGGGATTGTGCCGATAGGATTTTGTGCAGATATAGAAGTACTAGAAAGCCTGGGCTTAACTTGTGACAGAAGAAAGGAGTTCAACAGTTTAAATAAGGGATAGGTGGTCCTGTGACAAAGCACAACATGGTATTGGGTTGGGTCACTATGACAAAATTCACAAGCAGCAAACTCAAGGAAACAGAAACTTAAGCTATAAAATGATGTTAGAACACAAAATGGCATTGGTTTGGTTTTTCCATATCAAACAGAAATAATGTGTAGGCCTAATTTAATGTGAGAACTTGCCTTTATTGTTGTGTTCTTTCTTGAATTTCCTGCGGTGGCTCTAGAGAATGAATTTGAGTTTAATTTTGAGAAAAAGTAGAATTGTGACATGCGTAAGAGGAAAATAATTCCAGGTGGAGAAAATAGGATTAGCAAAGAGCCTCTGAAGCCCCAGCCTCCCAGAGGTGTTCTACTCAAGAGGAGGGTGGAGATGTCAGAAGATCTGAGCAGGATCAGGAAGGCAGTGAATGCCACACCAAGGAGATCCTAGATTGTTCTGTACAGAGCAGAGAGTTGTCTGGGTTTTCATCATCGCAGTAAGCAGGGATTTTCTGGTGTTTGCCAAAGCTACTCATAAGAACGGATTAAAAAGTTCAAGATCTTTCACTTCATTTAGATAGGAAATTTGATTTTTTAATGTATTTTCTCTAAAAGAATATATCAAAATTATTATACTTATGTGGGTCTCTTTGGGGGATATTGATGATACTGATTCAGTTCACCAAATGTGGAAATGAAGTATGTAAATCCTATACCAAAAGTTGTTGAAGAATGCATGCACCTGTACATTAAATTGACATTTGTTTAGGACCTAGAAGTGTTGATCACATAATAAAATAATTAAATTTCTTTTTAAAAGTATAGTAACGGACATAGGAATCCCTCCCTCTCAAGTAATCTCCCCTCATCCCATCATTCTTGCCACTTTCTGAAGCAGTTCTAGAAGTCCCCTTCGGTGAACATTACATGACATTAAAAATACAGGGAATGCTGTTGCTGAGTGCCATCCACCAAAGAGGCAGACTCATAAAAATACTATGGTGTGCCCTCATCCGCCTTTGTCACCCGATCTGGCAGTGCGCAACTCTTGGCTCTTCCCTAACTTCAAAATGACCATAAAGATAAACACTGTGTCACCTCAGAACATCTGGGCGGTTGTTTCAGTGCACCTAAAGACAGTCACAGAGGAGAGCTTCTGGAACTGCTTCAGAAAGTGGGAGAATGCTGAGATGATGAAAGTGTCTGGGGTGAGGAGGCATACTGTGAAGGGCACTATTGCAAGGTATCTTTTAGTGTAATACTTCTTTAAAATTTAAGTATTCATTGTATTTTTTCATCATGCCTCATATTATGTCCTCATATTAAGCTGCTTATTCATGTGACAAAAATGCAGAGCTAAAGATAATCTTTCAAATCTTGGAATGTTAATTCTAGTAAAAGATTCAGATATTACTAAATTTTCTGCATAAATAAGTGCATAATTAGACATTATTATAAACTATTATGGAGGAGCCTCACTGAGAATTAGAAATAAGAGTAAAATAAAATAAAGTAAGAGTGACACACTGTTCCAAGAATTATACTCAAGTCCTTCGCTGGGTATGTGACCAGCAAATATTCTTTCCAGTCTGTGTCTTCACTTTTTACTTTCCTAACTATTATCTTCCTCTCAGTAGAAGGCTAAATTAATTTAGTGAAGTCCAGCTTATCAGTATTTTCTTTTGTGGATGGACAATGATGTTGGTGTTGCAGGTACTAACTGACTGTAACTCAAAACTCATAACCAAACCCAAGGGTATCTTTCTCCGTTGCCATCTTCTGTGAGTCTTACCGCTGGACATTTAGGCATGTGATCCATCTTGAGTTAACAGTTGCGAAAGATGAGCAGTCAGAGTCTCATAGAGAGAAAACCATTACGCAAAAAAAGAGACTGAAATGGCCTAACCCAGACCTTCCTTCTGATGGATGCCTAGTGCTGAGAGATTTGAAAGAGGAGTCCTGAGGCAGACTGTGGCGAGCTGCAGTCCCATCACCCATGTGGGGCGGAAGAGAAATATAGGCAAAGGGCAAATAGTGAAAGTACAGGGGATTCAGAAGAAACAGGGACAAATCCAGCTAAAGTATAAAAATGTCTTGTGACAGATACACTAGAAATTCACATTAGATACCACGTCATTTGTCTAGTCATTAAACAGATATTCAGTTAGTGCCTGCCACACGCCAGGCCAGGCATTGCAGTGTTGAGGCCTTGGGAGTGGATGACGCTGATGGCCCCTCTCGCAAGGTTTACACTCTGATGAGGGGATGATAGGGAGCAATATCTGAGAGGAGGGAGATAAAACTGATAAAAATAGAACATGAAAAGGGCAGAATAAGAAGCTCTGGATAGATGTTGCTAATTGATTTATATGGATGGCCCTGGAAGAATGACTGTGATCAGGATAATATTAAAAGAGGCCTGCAGAGGGTAAGAAGGGATTCTGCAAATATGGGAGGAAGCAGATTCTGTCAGGGAACAGCAAGTCCGAGTCTGTGAGTTAGAAACATGCAAAAGAGTTATGATCCAACCAGGAAACCAGTGTGGGTGCAAAGAATGGAGTAGGATGGATACTGGAGGAGATGATGTTAGAGAAATAATGGGGGAGACAGAGGAGGAGACAGATGCACAGATCATAGAGGGCCTGGTAGGCCGTGCCGAGACTTTGGATACTACTTTGAGTAATAGTGGAAAGACAGGAATTTTGAGCAGAGGAATGACAAGAGGCGACTTAACTTTCAAGCGCCCTTCTGGCTTTAGTGAGCAGAGGGTTGTGAAAAGTATGGGGGCCGTCTTAAAAGACTGCTGCTACAGTGACAGAATGGAGTATGCTGGAGGTGGTAGTGGTGAGAAATATCTAGTCCTGACTATGACATAATAACTGAGAGGATCAACATTTAGATTGCATAAAGAGAATGAAAAGATAAAGAGCCAGTGATGTCTCTAACGTGTTTGTTCTGAATGATGGGAAGAATTCAGTTTATGATCGCCAAGTGCTGAGATGGGGAATGTGGGGGATGGGCAGGGCTAGGGCCCAGGTATTCAGCGGTATGGTTTGGGATGTGCTAGGTCTACCTGTTAGTCTCTGAGTAAAGGGTTGAATAAGCACGAGATGCCTGCATCTGGGGTTGTCAGTACAGGAAAGATGTTTGAATCTCTGAAAACAGGAAATGAATATAGAAAAGATGATTATAGCTCAAAGAACTCAAGTTTTGAGAAACCTCAAAATGTGACAGAGAGATGAGGAAGAACCAGAAAAATATATATACTCAATGGAGACACCCACGAAGCAGGAAGAGAATCAAGAGAATGTGCAGGGAGCCAAGATAAATGGAGGCAGTGGCTAAATGCTGCTGGTGGGTTAAGTAAAATGAGGACTTAGAATTGACCTGTTGCTTTAGCAGCATGAAGGTTATCAGGTTCTTGAGTAAAAAGACTTTTTCATGGAATGTGGCAATAGAAGCCCAAAGAAACTTAAGTGTACATGTTGGCTTTAGAGATTTTCTTTCCTCTTATAAAACAAAAAATTAGAACAATAAATGGAGGAGACTGGAAGTGAAAGGAAGGCAGTTTGCTGTTTGTGAGGTGAAATAGCTAATATGAAAAAATACAGGGACAAGAGAAGGACCAGAGAGCATAAATGTCCTTTTGAGAGGAAGCTAACAGGGAGCTGGCCTTAGGTAGGAAAGGTCTGTTCATTATGGTACTAGATTGGGTTATCTTTCTTTTTGCATACTTGGATTGAATCCAGAGCCATCTACTTTCTAGGCAAGCAATCCAGCACTAAGCTATATCCCTATAACTAATAGATGTAATTTTTTAAGCAATTAGAAATCACTAAAGGGTTCTGAGGGGATGTTAAGGTTCTTAATAATTCTTGTGTTCTGTTCATTCCTTTCCCTTTATATCAGTGGACAAATCCAGATGCTTGGAAGTATGTCACAGATTAAAGAATGAAATGTGCAGTTCTCAGAGTGGATATCTGGAAAACTTTAAACAAACCATTGCGTTTATCTCACCAACTTCTCCAGCTTTCACATTACATAAAGATGTTTATACTACTTTTGAAAATCATTGACATGTTCTCCTCTAGAAATAAAGAAAATAGTAACTGAAATCCAATTTTTTATATATTTAATCTTTTGAAAATTTAAGATTTGATTTATTTTGTATGTCTATTAAATCTTCCTGGATATTTTTTTAAAATAATTTTATTGAGAAGCAAATATCAAGGAGACAGTTTAAAAACTGATTAGGAGTACAGTTTCAATAATTAATCATTACATATTACTGTGTTCTTAGTGGTTATTCATAGTACAGGTTGTAGACATGATATCCTGTCACTTTCTTGTCATTAAATTAAGAGAAAGTAGTTGCATATCTAGTCTAACTTTTCAATATACAGATGCAAAATGGTCCTTCATTTCTATCCCCTTTTTTGTTGAGTTTTGTCAGAAATGACAATGTTCCATTGTCATTTAAATATTGTAGGTAGTTGAATTCAGCAAAATAATCCAATATAATATACTAGTCCATAATAGTAGTGGATTCTCAGTACGACTGTCAATGTCACAAGTTGTTGACTTGAACATTTTACAGCTCCGCATATTAAAATGACTTCACTTTTTTTGGATTTACCTTTGATACTTTGTTTTAATACTTTTCTGCTGGATGGTTAAGAAAAAATTAAAGCAAGCCTTATATAACAAGAAATGTAACTTTTGTTACATTTCAGTCAAATGTAACAAGGTCAGTCAAATCCCCTCAGGATTTATCCTGAAACTCTGTACCACAGTTTGTAGATCCTTGGTCAGTGTCAGCCATGTGGATGAGTTACAGCCATTGATTGACCAATTTACTCTCTGTGAAAGACTGAGAGAATATTTTCTATCCATGTGACTCTCCTTAGACACACTCTACATCCTTGATCACTTTCCTCTATGGCCCCATAATCTCCTTGATTAGAAAATTTGGGACTCATCTGAGTTACATGATGTTACAGTACAGGTTCTCCTATGTCCCTAGTGCTCACTAAACTTGAAAGGCTGAGGCCAAAATGTGGCTGTCCTTGCAGCACTTCTTTTTCTCTAATATTTGGTTGCAAACTTAGGCTGTTAGCCCTCCAGAAGAGAGGCTTATTATTATTACCGTACAACGTAGGCAGTAGAGCATAACCTCACTGTCTGAATATCAAAAATCTTAGACAAAGCATGGAACAGGTATTTTCCCTCATATATTGATACGTTAACCTTCAAGTCTTTGCAGAATATGAAGAATAAAAAAATTTCAAAAGAGGAATAAACAATTACCTTTTTACATAGGGATTTAGAAATCTAACCATGTACAGCATTGTAGCAGGGCAGTCCAGTGACAATTTTTTTCTTCTCTCTTTTTTCATTTATTACACTTTCTTTTCTTTTTTAAACGAACATTTACTTGAGAGACAGAATGGCAGTAAATGATATGACATGACAATACATATTTAGAAGACCAGAATGACAGGCATTCCAAGCATGACCTAGTATTTACACATTGCTATCTTCAGTTCACTTGCTTAGTTCACAGGTATCAATATAAATAGTTATCAGGGTGAGAATCCTGCCAATTGACTGCTAGTTTCAAAAACCTGCTGAAGATTCTCAAGACCATTGCTTTAACCATCTTGTGCATATAAATGTATGGCTTTGCCCCTGTCATGTTTCCTAGCTTTTCTCCTTGCCCTCTTCTCATTGTTTAATCCTCAAGTTCTTGCTGTCCTTTTAATTGTGTTCTACCTATTTTGTATTTTTAATTTTGAGTTCTTATGCTAGGGAGACTATATGATATTTGCACATGTGGCTCTGGGTCATTTCACTTATGAGCATATCTTCAAGTGGCATTGACTTAAATATAAATGCTTCAAGTTTGTCATTCTGTATAGCTGAGTAATACCCCATTGTATAAAAATACCACATCTTTTTCATCCATTGTTCAGGTGATGGGCATCTTTTTTTTTTTGACTTTTTGAGACAGGGTCTCACTATGCAGTTCGGGCTGACCTTAAGCTCACTTTGTAGCTCAGGCGGGTCTTTAACTCACAACAATCCTCCTGCCTCAGCCTCTCGAGTGCTGGGGTGATGGGCATCTTGTTTGTTTCCAAGATCTAGCTATCACAAATTATGCTGCTCTAAACATAGGTGCACATGTATCACTATGATATGATCTTTTCACTTCCCCTGGTAAAATTCCCGGTAGGGGAATAGCTGGTTTGAATGGGATTTCCAGTCCTAATTTTTGAAGGGGTGTCCTTCACACTGATTTCCAACTGGTGGTTGCACCAGTTTACATTCCCACCTGCAGTGGAGAAGGGTTCTTTTTTCCCCACAGCCTTGCAAACATTTGTTGTTGGTTGATTTCATTATGATAGCCATTCTTTCTGGGATGAGATGATATCTCAGTATTGTTTTAATTAGCATTTCATGAATGGATAGTGATGAATGGATAGTGATGTGGAGCATTTTTTTCATATATTTACTCTCTAATTTTGTCCTCTAGGAAGTGTGTGTTCATATTGGAGGCCTATTTCTGGATTGGGTCTTTAAATTTTGGGGCCCTAATGACATTTAGTTCTGCACAAATTCTAGAGAGTAGACCTCTGTCTGAGTGCTTATTTGTTAAAGATTTTTTCGAAATTTGTGGATTTTCTTTTCACTTTGTCGGTAATTTCTTTTGATGTGCAAACTTCCCAATAAGAGGAGGTCCTAGTCAATAATTCTTTCAAGCATTACACATGCGAATTCATTTTTGTTCATGAACTCTTAGTCTATCCCTATGTCAAGAGTTCCTCTTACCTTCTCTTCCAGGAGAGTTAGTGTTTCTGTTTTAATCTTGAGATCTTTAATCCATCTTGACTTTAAATTAGTGCATAGTGATAGACCTGGGTAAAATTTTAGTTTTCAGCATGTAGAGAGCCAGTTTTTCCAGGACCATTTGATAAGAGGCTATATTTCTTTCAGTAAACATGTTTGGCACCGTTATCAAAGATAAGGTAGCTAAGTATGACTGTGGAGACTTCTGCATTTTTGATCAATTCATTTCATCCTGAAGACTATTTTATTGCCAAAACCATCCTGATTTTATCATAGCAGCATGGTAGTATACTTTAAAGTCACAAATTGTGATGCTTCCTGCCTTGCCTTTGTTGTTCAGGATTACCTTTGCTATTCTAGGTCTTTCCTGGTTCCAAATAAATATTATGAATAATTTCTCTATGTTCAGGGTATTTTGATAGGAATTGTATTAAATATGTACAGCAATTTTGAGAGTACGGCCATCTTCATGATGTTGGTTCTTCCTATCCAGGAGCAGGGAATATCTTTCCATTTTCTGAAATTCTCTAAGATTTCTTTTTTCAGAGTACTGTAATATTCCTTGAAAAGGTCTTTGACTTCTTTAGTTAGATGAATTCCATGGTATTTCATTTCCTGTGGTGCTTATTGTAAAATGTATTGTTTCTCTAATTTCCCTCTCAATGTGTTTGTTATCAATGTAGAGGAATGCTACTGACTTTTGAGTATTTACCTTGTATCCTGCTATGCTACTGAATTTGTGTATCAATGCTAGTAGTTTCTTGGTGGAGTTTTTTGGGTCTTCCAAGTAAAGTATCATGTCATCTACAAATAATGAATTTTAACTTCTTCTTTACTTATTCTTATTCCTTTTATTTCTTTCTCTTGTCTAATGGCTCTGCCTTATGATTCCATAACTACATTGTATAGGCGGAGTGATAGAGGGCATCCTTGTCTTGTACCAGATCTGAGAGTAAAAGATTTCAGTTTTTCCCTGTTTAGAATTATATTAGCTTTTGGGTTATCATAGATGGCTTTTATCAAGTGAAGGTAGAGTCTATTCCAATTTTCTGTAGGACTTTGAACATGAATGAGTGTTGGACTTTGTCAAATTGTGCATCAATTGAGATGATCATGTGGTGTTTAGATTTGGCTCTGTTGATACAGTGTATTACATTTATAGGTTTGTGTATGTTGAACCATCCTTATATCCCTGGGATGAATCCTACCCAGTCATGGTGTATGATCTTCTTGATGATTAGCTGTATTCTATTTGCTAGGATTGTACTGAGGATTTTTGCATCTATGTTCATGGCAGAGTTTGGCATATGGTTCTATTTTTTTAGTTGTGTCTTTCCCTGGTTTTGGTATCAGTAATATACTTACCTCCAGGAAAGATTTTGGAAAGACTGCTTGCTTTTCAATTTCATTGAAGAGTTTCAGGAGTATAGGGGTTATAACTTCCACAAATTTCTTGTAGAATTCAGCTGTGAGTCCATCAGGACCTGGACTTTTCTTTGTTGGAAGACTGTTTATTACATTTTGTATTTCATCAGCTGTTATTGCCTTATTGAGAGTAGTAATATCTTGTTGATTCAGTTTTGGTAATTTGTTCCTTTTTAGTAATCTGTCCATTTCCTTTGTGTCTTCTATTGTGTGAGTGTAAAGGTTCTCAAAGTAGCTATTGATAATCATGTGAATTTCACTGGGTCTGCAGTGGAATGAATTTTTCATTCCTTATTGCTTGTATTTGAATTTTTCTTTCTTCTTTTTGATGAGGTCATCTAGGGGCTTCTCAATTTTATTTAATCTTTCAAAGAACCAGCTTTTTGATTTGTTAATTCTTTGAACTGTTTTCTTCATCTCAATTGCATTAATTTCTGCTCTAATCTTTATGATTTCTTCCCCTCTTTGAGCTTTGGGTTTAGTTTACTCTTCCTTTTCTAGATGTTGGAGGTCGAATGGTGTTTATTTGTTTCCATTCTGTTTTCCTAATGTGTGAGTTCACAGCTATAAATGTCCTTCCGAGGACTGCTTTCATCGCGTCCCATAGATTCTGGCATGTTGTGCTTGAATTTTCATTGAATTGTAGATATTGTTGAATTTCTTCTTTAATTTCATCTGTGACCCATTGGTTGCTAAGCAGGGCGTTGTTTAAATTCCATGTAGTTTTTTTTTTTTTTTTTTTTTTTTTTTTTTTTTTTTTTTTTTTTTTTTTTTTTTTTTTTT
>PVKA01040171.1:0-18951 GCA_004027165.1 Ctenomys sociabilis | reverse complement strand
GTTATCTCCCTAGTGTTTGTCCATAGTACTAGAAGCCAACATAATATCCTGTCCAACCACCATTAGTGCAAATTTTGCCTCCCATAGAATTATGTAGAAGCACGATGTATCTATCCCAACTGTACTGTCCATACACACACATCATGATTCTTCCTTTCTATACCCTTTCCTTTGTCTGCACCTGTCAAAGATGCACACTCCATTGTCATTCAATGAATTTAGGTGCCTGAATTCGACGACACAATCAAACACAGTCCTGCATTCCACAACATTAGTGAGTTATCTGAAGAAATTGTTGACCATAGCCATTTACACCTCAATTTAGTATTATGGCCCCACATTATATACCTCATTTTTATACTTTTCTGCTGTATGATTAACACCGAACCACATCAAGACCTATATACCAAAAGATGTGGCTTTTGTTTCTGATGAGGTCAGTGAAGTCTCCTCAGGGTTTATCTTGTAATCTTGTATCTTATTCTTTAGATCCTTTGTCTGTGTCATCCTGCAGATGAGTCATGGCCAATGCTTGACCAGTTTGTTCTCTATGAGAGCCTGAGAGAAAGTTTTCTCTCCATGTGACTCTCCGCAGGCACACTATACATCATCAGTCTCTTTCCTCTGTGGCTCCATAATCTCCTTCATCAGAAAATTTGGGGCACAACTGAGTTTCATGATGTAACAGTACAGGTTCTCCTATGCCTTGAGTCTTCACTGACCTTGAAAAGCTAGAGCCAAAATGTTGACTAGCCTTGCAGCTCTTTTATTTCTCCAATTTTGATCTGTGAACTTAGGTTCCTAACCATCCAGAAGAGAAGCTGATTAGTACCCTGCAGTGTATGCCATTCACTTTGCCCTAACTATCTGACTCAATTATCTTTAGTTGTTGTTGCACATTTCTATTTGTATTTCTTCTTTTGTCTACCTATACTAGGGAGACTATACGATATTTGCACATGTGTGTCTGGTTTATTTCACTTACGAGTATGTGTTCAAGTGGCATCCACTTCAATATAAATGTTTCAATGTTTATCATTTGTTATAGATGAATAATATTCCATTATATAGAAATGCCACATCTTTTTCAACCATTCCTCATCTGACAGACATCTTGGTTGTTCCCAAGATTTTGCTATCACACATTGTGCTCCTATAAATATAGGTACACATATATCACTATGATATAATGTTTTCAGTTCCTCTGGGAAAATTCCCATTAGGGGGATAGCCAGCTTGAATGGGATTTCCAGTCCTACTCTTTTGAGGAGTCTCCACACTGATCTTCACAATGGTTGTACCAGTCTACATTCCCACCAGCAGTGGGGAAGTGTTCCCTTTTCCCCACAACCTCCCCAACATTTGTTGTTGGTTGATTTCCTTATGATAGCCATTCTTTCTGGAGTGAGGTGGTATCTCAGTGTTGTTTTTATTTGCATTTCATGGATGGCTAGTGATGTGGACCATTTTTTCATATATTTATTCACTTCTTTAATTTATTCCTCTGAGAAGTGTGTATTCATCTCAGATGCCCATTTCCGAATTGGGTCTTTAAATTTGAGGGTTCTGTTATATCTTAGTTCTTTATATATTCAAGACAGCAGACCTTTGTCTGATTGCTTACTAGTTAGGATTTTTTCAAAATTAGTGGGTTCTCTTTTCACTTCGTTGACAATTTCTTTTGATGTGCAGAAATTCCTCATGAAGAGTTGATCCCAGTTATAAATTCTTTGAAGTGTTTCCCTAGCAAATATATGTTTATTCATGAACTCTTTACCGAACCCCTATGTCTTCAAGAGTGCTTCCTACTTCCTCTTCCAGGATATTAAGTGTTTCTGTTTTAATGCTTAGATCTTTAGTCCATTTTGACTTTAGCTTAGTGCATGGTGGTAGAGCTGGGTCAAATTTTAGTTTTTGGCATGTAAAGCCAGATTTTCCAGCACCATTTGTTAAAGAGGCTATCTTGCTTCCAGTAAGCTTGTTTCACCCTTTGGTCAAAGATCAGATGGCTGAGTGTGTTCGTAGATGCCTCTGTATCTTCTAATCTCTTCAATTGATCCTCAGGTGTATTTCGTTGCCAATACCATGTTGATTTTATCACAGTGGCTTTGTAGTATAATTTCAAGTCAGGAATTGTGATGCCTCCTGCCTCGTCTTTATTGGCCAAGATTGCCTTTGCTATTCTAGGTCTTTTCTGTTTCCAAATAAATTTTAGGAATGACTTCTCTAGGTCTGGGAGGTATATTGGTGGCAGTTTGATAGGGATTGCATTAAATCTGTACAGTAATTTTGGGAGTATGGCCATCTTCACGATGTTGGATCTTCCTATCGAGGAGCATGGAATATGTTTCCATTTTCTGACATCCTTTATAATCTCTTTTCTTAGGGTGTTGTCATTTTCTGTGAAAAGAACTTTGACTCCCTTGGTTAAGTGAATTCCAAGGTATTTCATTTTCCATACTGCTGTTGTAAAAGATATTGTTTCTATTGTTTCCCTTTCAGTGTGCTTGTTATCTGTATAGAGGAATGCTATTGATTTTGAGTACTGACTTTGTATCCTGCTATGCTACTGAATTTCCATATCAGTTCTAGTAGTTTCTTGGTGAAATTCTTTTCCAAGTAAAGTATCGTGTCATCTGAAAATAGTGATAATTTAACTTCTTCTTTACCTATTCTTATTCCTTTTATTTCTCCTTCTTCTCTAATGGCTGTTGGTAATGATTCCAAAACTATATTGAATAGGAGGAGTGGTAGAGGATATCCTTGTCTTGTATCTAATTTAAGAGTAAAAGATTTCAGTTTTTCCTCATTTAGGATTATAAGAGCTTTTGGATTGTCATAGATGGCTTTTATCAAGCTAAGATAGAGTCCATCTATTCAAATTTTCTGTAGGACTTTGAACATGAATGAGTGTTGGACTTTGTCAAAAGCTTTTTCTGCATTAAATGAGATGATCATGTGGTTTTTAGGTTTTAATATAGTGTATTACATTTATATATTTTCTAATGTTGAACCATCCTTGCATCCCTGGGATGAATCCTACTTTGTCGTGGTGTATGATCTTCTTGATAATTTGCTGTATTCTATTTGATAGCATCTTACTGAGTATTTTTGCATCTATGTTCATGAGGGAGATTGGCCTGTAGTTCTCCTTTTTAGTTGTGCCTTTCCCTGGTTTTGCAATCAGTATAATACTTGCCTGCAAAAACGATTTTGGGAGGACTTCTTTTTCAATTTCATTGAAGAGTTTGAGGAGTGTAGGGATTATATCTTGCATAAATTTCTTCTAGAATTCAGCAGTGAATCCATCAGGACCTGGACTTTTCTTTGTTTGTAGGCTTTTTTGGTAGGCTTTTTATTATGTTTCGTATTTCATTGGCTGTTGTTGGCTCACTGAGAGTTGTTATATATTCTTGGTTGAGTTATGGTAATTTGTACCTTTCAAGGAATCTGTCCATTTGTTCTGTGTCTTCTATTCTGTGAGTGTAAAGATTCTTGAAGCTACTATTGATAATCTTCTGAATTTCTGCTGGGTCTGTGGTGATTTCACCCTTTTCATTCCTTATTGCATGTCCTTGAATTTTGTCTTGCCTTTTTTGATGAGGTTGACTAGAGGTTTATAAACTTTATTTAGTCTTTCAAAGAACCAACTTTTTGATTTGTGGATTCTTTGAACTGTTTTCTTCATCTCAATTGAATTAATTTCTGCTCTAATCTTTATGAATTCTCCCCGTCTTTGCACTCTTGGTTTTGTTTCCTCTTCTTTTTCTAGATGTCTGAGGTGTACCATTAGGGTGTTTATTTGTTCCTGTTCTGTTTTCCTAATGTGTGAGTCATAGCTATGATTTTCTCTCTAAGAACTGCTTTCATTGCATCCCATAGATTCCCGTAAGTAATGCTTGAATTTTCATTGAATTGCAGATAGTGTTGAATTTCTTGTCTAATTTCTTCTGTGACCCAGTGATTGCTGAGTAGGGTGTTGTTTAGTTTCCATGAATTTCGTGGGATTTTCTGGTTTCTTTTGTCATTTAGTTCCAGTTTCATTGCACTGTGGTCAGATAATATGCATGGGATAATTTCTGTTTTCTTGCATATACTTACTCATGAACTCTGGACTAGTATGTGGTCTATTTTGGGAAGTGACCCATGTGCAGCTGAAAAAAATGTGTATTGAGCTGTGGTTAGGTGGAACACTCAGTATATGTCCACCAGGTCCATTTGTTCCATGCTCTGGTTCAGTTCTGCTACCTCTTGTATAGTTTGATCCTTCTTGGTTTGAATTTGAGACTGTCTGAGAACAGAATTGCTACTCCTGCTTTTTTCTGAGGTGCTGGACCATGTAGTATTGTTTTCCTTCCTTTGACTTTGAGCCTATGAATGTCCTTTTGAGTGAAGTGTGTTTCTTGAATAGAGCATATTGTTGGATTTTGTTTCCTAATCCACTGTGCCAGTCTATTTCTCTTAATTGGTGAATTGAGTCCATTTACACTGATGGTTATAATTGAGATGTGTTGACTTATGTTTGTCATGATATTTACCTTGTGTTGTTTACTCGTTTGTATCCTATGTTTAATTGTCTGTCCTGTTTAGTGGGTTCCTTCCGTTCTTATTCTTGGAGTTCTGGTCATTGTGGGCTCTCTCTAGAATATTTTTCAGTAGCCTGTGAAGGGATGTCTTTGTCATCATGAAATTCTCTAGTTGTTCTTTGTCATGGAAATATTTCAGTTCTCCATCAAACTTGAAAGAGAGTTTTGCAGGGTATAATATTCTGCGCTTTTGTTTGTTTTCATGCAGGACTTGAAGAACTCTGCTCCATGCTCTCCTTGCCTTAATGTTTTGTGTATAGAAGGCATCTGTAATTCTGGTGGGTTTTCCTTTGAATGTGATCTGCTTCTTCTCTCTAGCATCTTTCAGTATATTTTTTGTTGTTGTTGTTGGGTTTCTGGGATCTTAACTATTATATATCTCGGTGTATTTTTACTTGGGTTGAAGTTATTTTGTGTTCTGTATGCTTTGATGACCTGAATGTTGGATTGTTTCTTCATATTGGGGACGTTTTCTGCGATTACTTCTCCCCAAATTCTTTTTATGTCATTTGTATTGACTCCTTCATTCTCATTAATATCAATTAATCTCACATTGTTCATACTGGTGTCATCTTGCAGGTGATGGATTATTTTTTCCTGCATTCTTGTTGTTTTTAAGAGATCCTTTCTCACCTTTTCACTAGCTGCTCCAGCATCTTCAAGATCTGAAACTCTGTCTTCACTTTCACTCAAACTGTTTTGTACCCTCTTGATTGATATTTTTAGTTCTTCTATATCTCTTTGACTCTGTTTCATGCATTCTGTTTCTTTTCTGTATTGCTCATTCAAGGAATCCATCATATTTCTGATCTCCTCCTTTTTTTAATCCATGTCTTCTTTAGAGATAGTTATTAATTCTTTTTCTGCAGAGTTTCTTCTAAGTTAGGTTTCCCCTGTATATTTCCAGACTTGTTTTTGTATTTCAGATGATATGCTTTCAAAGAATTCTTTTTTGATGTCAGAAATTATTTCTGCTTTGAGTTCCTCATGACTTTTCTGCTCTTGTTTCTTTGCTTCAGATGCTCTTAATTCATACGTTTCAGCCGGAATAGTGTTCTCTGCACTTGTTCTGTGTAAGCATTGGTTTTCCTCCCGATGTTTCTGGGTTTGATTTTTTTATTTCACGTGTTATGTATTCAGATATTTCTTTTTTTATTTCAGGAATTAATTCTTGTTTGATTTCCTCCGTACCTTTCTGCTGGTGTTCCTTTGCTTCCATCTCTGTTAATTCATTCATTTCTCCTGAGCTAGTGTCCTCTGCCCTTACTGGTGGACTCGGGTGCCTGAGATTGAATTTTTCTCCTTGTCTTTGTCATTTTGCATAGCACTGACCTCTGACCTTTGGTGTAGAGCTTTGGTGCAGTTATGACCTTAGTGTATAATTAGATTTGGGTGCCAATCTATTGAGTTTGAAATTATCCAGTTATGCCAGGCCTGGATTCAGCTGTTGTGTTCAGTTCCTTTTACCTGCAGCTCCTGTGGTTCCCCTCCGTTGGTTCCCTGGTGAGGGGATCACAGTCCAAACTGGGATCAGAGTGTGTAATGAAAATTCCCACTATCTTGGCTGTATTCAGGGTGAGGGTCCGGAAAGTTTCTCGTGTCAGCCCTCGTGTCTCAGGCAGTTCGCTCTCTAGGTGGGTGGACCTGGGCTTTGGTGGGTCTTCTGGGTTCCCAAAAGGATAGTGGATGTTCTTATTCATTGGGCATGCTGTGCTATGTCAGCCAAGCTGTGCTGGGTTCGGCGCCGTGGGGTGGGGCCTGGGATCACTGTGAAATGTCTCTCTGGTGCAGCAGGCCTGGCGCTCTCACTCATAGGCTGAGCTGCACTGGGTCTGGGGCTGCGGGGTCAGGCCTGGGACCGCTCTGAAATCTGTGTAAGATTCTTTGACTGATTATGAAATAATTTTATAAAGTGTGTCCTGTATTGTATTGTTCCCCTTGTGAAAATTCCAAACCACAACCACTCTCACCTTTGCTCCTTTTGTTCCTTTGCCCTGTTGCTGTATCTCAGTGTTCATTAAGCAGGCCTCATCACAGTGTGGCTTCCCCAAGGGTCTGCTCATGTCCTACAAATGCAGTAGCTGCACAGAGTCAAAACCTGGCCTCTCTCCTCTGGGACTTCTGAGAGACCTTGTGCTAAGATATCTCTGTGCCACACTCAGTGACTCTGGCATGAGTAAGCTGCACTGTCTCCGTCAGAGACCTGATCTTGCAGATCCTAACTCTTTGTTCTCAGACCTACATCAACTCTCTCCTTCTGAAATAAGAGGAAAAGCATTTCACTTGGTTGGTATGGCTATAGATAGAGGGAATTGTGGTGTCTGCAGCTTCAAACACATACTTTTTACAGATAAAGAGAAGACTACAGAGATTAGAACGTTTGTTAAAGGTCATGCAGTAAACTAGTAGTAGAACAAAGATGGAACATAGATATGTTTTCTGTCTCTTGGGACAGTGTTTGTATACACACACTATGTGACATATTAGATTATCAGTGTAGACCCTATATGAGTCTTACAGCTACACTTGTGTAGTATCTAGACTTTCCAATTCAGAAATTTATACATTCCTTGGCCCTCCAACGATGTTTGGGTATTTATTTGGATTTTTCATGTGGAGCCTCCATCTGGGTAAGAGAAATCAGGTTGGGATCTGAGATGCTTCCTTTAATGTCATGGACACTTGAACATAGCATGTGCAGAGTAGCTTTGTTGCAGATGTGCTTCACTGTCTCCAAGCAGGGGTGATTCATCCTGTCTTGCTGGTTGTTGCTGAGAATGCTGATGCTTGGAAAATGGCACAGGGTCCAATTTAAATGACAAATGCTGACAATATACAGTCCAAATTGTTCATTCATTCATTCATTCATTCATTCATTCATTCATTCATTCATTCATTGTGTGCCTGCCAGTGCCTGGTAGATAAAGAAAAAATAATAAGCAATAAGTAAATAAATACACAAATTTAAGTTTCTGCCTTTATAGAATATAGACGCTAATATAGAAGCAATAAATGTAATAGTAAAGGTGATAAATGTAATATTAAAAAATACACATTGCAACCAGAGGTATATGGAAAGGAACAATTAATAGCTAGCTGTGACAGAATACTGTATGAGGAAATTATGCTGGGTAGGACAGGTCTCTCTCAGAGGAGGCTTATGTTGAATCCTCAATGAAGACCTGAGCCACTTCATGAAAGAGACAGCAGCATTCTGGGCAGAGAAAGAAGATGTAAAGCTGCTGAGATGGTAAATTCTAAGACCTTAAGTGTGAGGATAAATCAAAAGTTTTCAGAATATAGGTACTTTTTTGTGTAGTAAAATAAAACCAGTTTTAATTCAGACTCAACTTGCTCTCAGATGAGGAGAGCAGACATAGTAGAATCTATGGACACGGGAGCTGAAGTACCAACAGTCCTGGTTCACATGCGGTTCTGAGTTTTCCATGGAGAGTCTGAAGAGCATGTCAATAAACAAACAATAAAATAACACAGGAATCTAGTAACCTAGTGAACATAACTATTGTATGTCATGAACAAGAAATCAGATTAATAATATTACTAAGGATGAAGATGGGGAAAGGGGATTGATGGGAGGCAGGAAGGAAGGAGAAGGTAATTAATGAAAGAAAAAGAAAAAGACAGTCTCTTGGGTGAATGTCTTTTTTTAAGAAAAGGAAGTTTTCCTGCTAGAATGGTCTAGTTCTCAAAAGGCCATTATAACCTCCTATATCTCATTCTGATCCCTTCTACAAAAGCAGTAGCTGCACATGGGCACGTCACTCAAAGTAGAAAAGTAACTTCCATATTTGACTTTCATGGATAAGCCTAAAGTTTGGCAAATTTTCTCAACTCAGCTGTGCATCAGAATCTAACAGGAGAGCTTCAGAAAGCCCAGATTTCTAGACTTCTTTCAGACTTGTGAAGCAGAGTATCTCAGAGTATCTTTATTCTATGCAATAAAGGCTCCTAGTAATTGTTACATATCCAACCCTGGAAATCTAATCAGAATATATGTATGAATGATATGTTACATAAGACATTATATAGGCAAACTATGTTATATATAAAGATATTATATTAAAATAATAAAAATATTATATGTACCATTAATTCTTTTTTTCAATACAATTGAACTCAGGACCTTGCACTTGCCAAGCGGGCACTTGTGCTACTGAGCTATATCCCCAGCCTTATGTACTATTAATTTTCATTGTGATTTTGTGTTCAAAATTCCAATAAACACTGACTTAGTGAATGCCAAATTGCTGTTCCCTGTGGGAATACATGATTGGATTCCTGTGAATGGCTGATTATAGTGTTTTGTGAAAAAATTAAAACATAACTCTGTGTGTTTCTGTTTAAGGCATCTCATTTAATATATGTTTCAAGTTCACTACCATTGACTTCAAAGCCAACTGCTCTACAACACTTGCCTGAATTAAGCTTATTTACTGCCAAAATTTTCTCTGTAAGACACAGCAGTCTCCTTGCACTTAACGCAAAGACTGAACAGCAGCTCAGGATCACACTTGGGAGGCACGTTAAACAGCACAATCACCAATAAAAGCACAAAAATGTGAAAAATGTGGTTCCACATAGCGAACAGTGTATTTCTTCGCAGCCTGGACTCACAAACAAGATCAGTGCTGCTTATTCTACCCCCACCTGGATTGTGTTTATGGGGATGACAAAGTTTTCCCTGTACTCTGTATGTTAGTGAATGACATGAAGGTGCCCCTAATATTGATTTTAGGATTACAGATAAATGTTAGCACATGGGCAATCAGAAATACAGGATTCACAAATGAGACGGCTCTCGCACTTGCACTTGCTCTCACACTCACGCTCTCACCGCGTGCACTGTGGCATGTGCTCCTTTGTGACAGTGCATAGACCAAGTATATGTAACCTCCTAAGAGCCACTCATTGTGTAAACACACAGCCCAAACTCCTCCCCTGAGTCTCGGAACCCAAAGCCCACGCTCTCAGCCATTATGCTGAATCGCTTCCTAGATATGGTGCCGCTCACCAGCTCTGCTTGCCCTCAGAGATGCCAGTGTATCCAGGTAGATGTCAGGGGCTGCACACTGTACTCCGTATTTGCAAGTGGATGCTGTTCTGACAAGTGCAGTGTACACACAGGCTAATACACAGTATCAGACATGGACTGCGGTCCTTCCCTTGCCTTTATGGCTTAATCCACAAGAACCCTGATTGGCCATGGAATGGCTGCAAAGACATTTGGCCATGTGTTTAGATTTGAATTGTTTTACTGGGCAGGTAAACAATACCGTAAGAGATTGTTACTAGACAAGAGGAAGGGAATACGGGGGTGAGGGTGTAAGGGTGGGCAATAAGGGATGAATATGAGCAAAACATATTGAAACCCCCCAAAAAATGTGAAACCAGGGGAAGGGTGGGAGAAGGATTTGGTAAGAGGTGAAAATCATCTGTATTATGTGCATGTACAAATCTACCAAAATGAAAGCCATTAATGTGCATAACCCAGAAAGAAAGAACACAGATTTTTTTTTTAAATCATCTGAATTTAAAACACAGATTCTGGGCTGGCAAGACAGCTCAGTGGATAAGTACCTGCTGAAGCTCAGGGACCAGAGTTCAACCCCCGGCATCACATGCCACACCTGCCTCCCTGCCCTTCTGGGCCACTGAGACCATGTGTGGTGGTGCACACCTGTAATCCCAGTGCTGGGCAGGCTTAAAACAGGAGGATCACTCTAAGTCTGAGCTGCACAGTGAGACACAGTATCAAACACAGTAAAAAAAAAATAATTTTTAAAAAATACACAGATTTCAAAGGAATTCAAATTCATGTAATATTTTAGGTTGGGAATTGAATTTTCCACTTTCATTGAACCAGAAATACCAATGTTAAAGTGAGAGAGAATGTGTATTCTATTTTAACTGTATCAAAAATGCACAACTAGGAAAGGCATCACTTATGAAAATCTTAATAGCTGGAATTAAAATAGAATTGGTGAGACACAGTTCTACATAAGTGACACTGGAAAAGCAATGAATGTTTTCAAAGCTTGCCAATATTTTCTTTCTTTTTCTCCAAATAAACACCATATGCCTCTATAGCTCAATCCTTGAATAGCTTCCAGAATTCTTCTGCTACTGGCTTATTGATAAAGTGTTTCATTTTTAAACAGACTCTGCATCCACCATTAGTTCCACACATGAACGCAGAGATTATTAAATAAGCGCTTGGAGTACTGGTCTCTAGCAGCTCAAAAGCCCTGAAAAGTCTGTATTCAAGTATATTACACGCCTGCCACCCTGCCTATATGTGCAGCATAGCAGCATTCAGCAATATGACATGAAAGCAATGATAGTCCTCATCCTTCTCTCCCTTCCTCATCAGGGTGTGGGTTCATTGTTTATTGCTCAGAAATTTTCCAAGAACAATTGCTACTCAGGCCAGTAGCATTTATTCCAGCTACATCTTGAATTGATTAAAAGATATTTCTTCTTGCAAAAACTATTTTCACTTGGAGCCAAAGGATGAGCTTGGTGACGGGAGTTGATTGGATCATCAGAGAAACAATGATATGTCAAGTGAAAATAAAATGACAGCTGTGCTTGTCTTGTCAGTCACAATGCACATGTCCAGTTGTTCCAGTTTGACCAAAGAAAAAGCCAATCCGATTTAAAGACACAACTTGTTATCAGTTGTACTTTAGTATTTCTTGAACATATGAATAAATGAATTGATAGTAAAAAAAAATAATGGTTAGACCTGAGCATACTAACTTTATTTTCAACTTGGAAAAGGCACAAAAGTAAGAAATATTCTATTTGGGTAAAATTACTTGGTAATTTTTTAGTAATACTCTGTGATAACTTAGGAAATTATAGACAAATACAGAAAAAAAGTACTAATTCTGAGGCGCTGAGAAGGAAACAGTTTATTCATTCCAGGGAATGGACAAGTGTTGGAGATTAAAATGTTCCAAGGAAATAAAAACATCCCAGCTGGACTAGATAAGAAATAGATACAGTTAAATACCACTGATATACAGGAAAAGATTCCTGTACTGTACAGGAAAAGAAATGTTTGATTAAACGTTTTCATCAGCTTCTCAGAATAGTTTCTAACCCATCCCTGGAAAATATACGAATTTAACTGCCAATGAGTTTGAAATCCAAATGCCAAGAAAACATTTGAAGTAGAAATATTAGAAATTTTGTTTGCCAAAAAAACTAGAAGCTTTCTAATTCACCACAAGTACTTTTGACAGAAAATAGTTTTTCATGAAAAGTATGCCTTGAGCTAGGTAGGACTCTTGGCAAGGAAGATGAGGAGATTTTGTGTGTAGGACAAGGAGGTGAAGTAAAACATGAAGCTGTGATTGATTACTGAATTCTAGTGGGCTATAGCTGGAGCAGGGAGAAGAACTCTTAAGTGAGACACTGAACAAATTAGCTTATACAGTACTCTACCAATCCCATGTGAAACTGAAGCAACACTGGCTGGTGGCTTTTCTCTTAGCAAAGCCATTTTCTCCTTTGATAAAGGGTTCAGGCCATGCTGAGTCCCCAGAAAAAATACCTTCAGCCAGGGAACAACAGAGCCAGTTTTAAAAATACTTAGAGGCCAGGGAGATGGCTTGGTGATGTAAGCATCTACCTGGCAAGTGCAAGGACCTGAGTTAGATCCCCAGTACTATGTAACATGCCAGCCCCGCGCCAAGCTGGGGAGACTGATACAGGAGGATCACTATAGGTGTGAACTTTGTAGCAAGAACCTGTACCAAATAAATAAATAAATATTTAATAAAAATACTTAAAACTCTTCTTTTGCATATTACATTTCCATTGTCTCTCCATAATATGCAAGAGTATTACTTGAGAAGCATTACTCGAACACACTCTTTATAACTAATTTTGTTCCAGTTGCATGAGTCTGCTTGAACTCGGTGCTGGCAACCACATCAACACTGGGTAGGTAGACAGTGCTGAGACCCCTTCAAGGAGGAGGAAAAGCCTTGGTGAAATCATAGCAGCTTAGGTCATGAGGCGTGTGAGGAGGAGTAAGAGGTAGAGGTAAGTCAGGGCTTTATCGCGCACTGAAGAAAACTCATCGAAGGATTGTTGCAGTACGAAGGATAGCTCCTGAGGAACAAGAATGCAGACAGGGCCATCGAGGAGCTTGTCATAGAAACAGGAAGTGATAAAGTCCTAAGGATGACATACTTGAATTTATTTAACAAATGTTTGCCTAGTATTTGTCAAGCCATGGTTCAGGTACTTTACAAATATTAACCCGTCCTCCATAGCTCACGATATCTACATGAAGGAAGTAGCACTGTCAGCCTTGCCTTATGAATGAGAAGGCAGAATCATGGAAATGCTAAGAATTTTGCTCAAGAGTCACAGAGCTAATAAATGCTAAAGCTTGGATTTAAACTGAAGAAGTTCGGCTCTAGTGTCCTTTCACTTAACCACTATCATTCTGCTCTTTTATTATTATTATTATTATTGTTTTGTAGATGGATGGTGTCACCATTTAGGAGGCTAAGAACATGGAAGGAGGAATAGTTTTTTGGGGAGCAAGTGTGGAGCTCCCCACAATACAGGTCCTCCTAAATCAGAACCCAATTGAAGCCAAACCTATGGGAGCCAAACTATTGTATATTTGGTGGAAATTAAGGAAAAAAATAGTTCTTTCTTCTTTTTCTTCTTTCTTCTGAAACCCCACCCCAAAAAACAAAAACCTTTTTACCTTTAGACTTTATAGACTTCTTTTTAACTGTATTTTTCCATAATTTTATTGAAGAACAAATAGCAATGAGACAGTTTCAAATCAAATTAGTAGAACAGATTCAATAATCAATTGCATATTGTTTTTGTAGGGGTTTTTGTTGTACAAGGTGCAGACATGATATTATACTTACAAACACTATTAGAGCAGATGCCTCTATTCAATGAATGGAGAGAATGTAGCTGTATACCTATACTTTTTTTTAAAGATGAGTTATAATACAGTTCCGATAATTAATACCTTTTACACTGTTATCTCCCTAGTGGTTATCCAAAGTACAAGAAGCAGATAGGATATCCTGTCCAAACACTATTAGTGCACATCTTTCTTCTCATAGAATTGTGTGAAAGTACTGCATATTTATCCTAACTGTACTGTTTATACAAACACAGAATAGTACTTCCTTAGTATCACCTTTCTTTGTTTAGTCCTATCAGAGATGAGTATTCTATTGTCATTCAATTATAGGTGCTTGAATTCAGCAAAACAATTCAACATAGTTCAGCAGTGCACAATAGCAGTGGGTTCTTCCAAAGAAGTTGACTAGAGCCATTTACAGCTCAGCATATTATTATGGCTTTATTTTATATACCTCATTTTTATACTTTTCTGCTGGATGGTTAAAAGCAAGATCAAGCAAGACCAAAAATGTAGCTTTTGTATCTGATGAGGTCAGTCAAGTCCCCTCAGGGTTTACCTTGTAACCCTGTACCTCACTTTGTAGATCTTTTGTCAGTGTCAGCTATGTGGATGAGTCACGGTCATTGCTTGACAAGCTTACTCTCTGTGAAAGCCTGAGAGAACATTTTCTCTCCATGTAACTCTCCTTGGGCACACTATACATCATCAATCAATTCCTCTGTGGCTCCATAATCTCCTTGATCAGAAAATTTGGGGCACAACTGAGCTCCATGATGTTACAGTACAAATTCTCCTCTGTCCTGAGTCTTCATTGACTTTGAAAGGCTAGGGCCAAAATGTTGGCTGACCTTTCAGCATTTCCTTTTCTCCAATTTTTGATCTGAAAACTTAGGTTGTTAACCATCCAGAAGAGAAGCTGATTAGTACCCTGCAACATATGCAGTTCAGTTTACCCTATCTGTCTAAATTCTTTTTAGTTGTTGTTACACCTTTCTATTTGTATTTCTTCTTTTGATTTCTTATACTAGGGAGACTATACAATATTTGCACATGTGTCTTGTTTATTTCACTTATGAGTATATGTTCAAATAGCATCCACTTCAATATAAATGCTTCACACTTATCATTCTTTATAGCTGAGTAATACTCCATTGTATAAAAATACCACATCTTTTTCAACCATTCCTCATGTGACAGGCATCTTGGTTGTTTCCAAGATCTGGCTATCACAAATTGTGCTGCTATAAACATAGGTACAAATATATCACTATGATATGATGTTTTCAGTTCCTTTGGGAAAATTCCCAGTAGGGGGACAACTGGCTTGAATGGGATTTCCAGTCCTACTTTTGTGAGGTCCACACTGACCTCCACAATGGTTGCACCAGTCTACCTTCCCACCAGCAGTGGAGAAGAGTTCCCTTTTCCCCACATCTCTCCAACATTTGTTGTTGGTTGATTTCTTTGTGATAGTCATTCTTTCTGGAGTAAGATTAGACCTTACAGACTGTTTTGAGCAACAGTAACATCTGAGAGGTCACAGAGTTAGGGCATTGTGAGGAAAATATCAAATGAATATATGTCTGCATGACTTTAATTCAGTTAAGAAAAAGCAATGAAATTTATTTTTTATTTTTGGTGGCAAAAGTAAACTTTATCCATGAGAACATAGCAATTAGCTCCCTGCTTCCACTCAGAATCCCCCCCGAGACTGGTCAGTCCACATGGAACACTCTCACTCTAGATTTCCAGGGTCTGCAAATTCTCAAAGTTTTGCAGCTGGAGGTTTAAAAAGTCCCACTTTCCGGATTTATCTGACAAGGACGGGCACAGAGACCAGGGTGATGCTGCTTCTCACGGGCGCCAACAGCCTGTAGATCATGTGCCCACCACGAAGGTTCGGGTGCCCGCTGCTATTTTCGACTGCACCAGTGGCTCTTCAAATCTGAGCTTAAGCAGAACTGCGGACGTGTCTACGCCACTTGAAACACACACATAAAATACGCTCAGGGAGATTAACGAGATCCCAGTGTGCAGCGACACACCAGCGGCTCTGCACTCTTGGGAAAACCTTTTTCAGCCGCTGTGCCCTCGCTCTGCTTGCTCTCGGGAGCCCACCTCGCTGCCTGAGGTCTCCACTTGGCTTCTGCTGGCCGCGGACATTCCCGTGACCCACGTAGAGCAGCCGGGCATCTGGGCCAGCCAGAACTGAGTCAGGGATAGAGACGGCCGGGCACAGGGGCTGGTGACAGCCAGGAGCCATGTGGCTCAGGGACGAGTTGAAGCCCACTTTGTCCACAGGGCCCAGTAGGGCTGCAGTGCCAGCCAACGTGTTGTAGATGCTTTTGAGAAAACTATTCTGCCCTCGACCCCATACTCTACTTCCACTGCAATCAGGTGGGATTAGCCAAGAATGCAAAGAGCAAGCTCAGAACTGCAATGCTTCTCATGGCAGCCCTCTGTCTGGGGCTTGTCAATTGCCTCACCCCAACTTGCCAAAGTTTAAAATTAAGAACAAGATAAAATGAATTTTTGGTGCAGGTTTCCAGTCCTTAGTGGTTGTTGAATTCTATTTCTTAATATTCTTGCTCCAGAAAAGGAGGGAAATAAATCATTTCTTAGCAAGTAGGTAAGTCTTTGACATTTTATCCTGACATGGCATGGGGGACAAGACACAGAATGACAATTTGCTTTCTGTTGAAATCAGTATTGTTTCATGTGCAGTGGGTCCTCTGGGGATGTCCTGCAATTCATTCTCTGACTCCCAGTGCTTCAAAATGCATACACTTTTCTGTTTCCATGATGTAAGAAGTCATTCAATAGTTTGCCCATTGTCAGAGTGTGGTGAGCGCTTTCTTAATTTCTCCCAGAAGTTTATAAGTCAGGAACTCAGAAAACCACTGCAGACAAACACTTCTAAATTTTTGGCTGAGTTTGTAGATTATATTAGGGGTACGCCTCTCCAAGTACAGCCTGTACCCACAACAGAACGATAGGCATGTCAAGCTATTCAAAATAGCCCTTCCAGTACCAACACGTGGGTTTGGATTAAACTGCTATATTATTATCCTTGGAGAAAGTTATGTGACCTTTCCTTTTAAGTTCTATATATGAAAACAAGGTGTAGAATAAAATTTTTAGAGATGGAAGGGAAACCATAACTCTAATATCAGCTTTTCCTGTGGACTGAAATGTCAAAACTGTAATGAGATGTCTTCACCAGCATGCTACAGATGCTTCAACTTCTCTTGCCCAACATCTCTGTTCTTCAACTAAGATGAAGAACTCATCTTAGACATTTTCCTTCAGTCTGTGACATTGTCATGCACTCAGAGCATGAACCCAAGAGGACTTTCCATGTCTTCCATTTCCCTGAGTTCTCACATCTGTCAACCAGCCCTGGATGTCTAGATGACCTTCTAAATATCTCTGAAAAGTAGCTCTTCTCCATCCCTGTTGCTGTGACCATTTCTGCATTTTAGACCCAGATTATGTCCTTTGGACAACTGTAATTGCTTTACGCTTCACCTCAACTATTCTAGCTTTCTTCATCCCTTCTGTCTTCCATCCACAAGCTGTAGCTGAGGTATTTCTAGAGCACGACCTTATCATTCCAACTTTCAGTACTCTCTTCTTAGTGGCTGCCAAGTGCATGTACTTACTCCATATGTCACCTAAGGCTCCTCAAGGTATAGTTCCTTCAAACCATGTTTGGTATCTCTTTATCTTCCAGTAATGAGATCTCCAGTTCAGTTCCTTCAGTAGCTCCTATGTATTAATGGCCAAAATATCAAACTGAGAAATTTTCTTCAGTAGCTACTACTTGGGTAATCATTTCCAAAAATCGCCCAAAACATCTAAAGATCTCCTAATGTTTATTTTCTTAGCTCAGGATTTCTTCTCTTCCAGGTTTCATTGCTACTGTGTACCAACCTTTTCAAACCACTATGATTTCCAGTATAGTTCTGAGAGCTATTTACCTTTTCCTCACTTTCTCCCTTATATTTTCCTGCTATTATTTCATATCTGGTACGAATCCCTCAGGAAAGTGGTATTCCATGCCTGCATGCTGCTCCAACCTCCTCCTGATAGATCCCAGCACAAGTCCAAGCTGAAGGAGATTTATCTCTATGTATCAATGTCATCTTCTTTCTCTGCTGATTTCAGATGCCTTTCACTGTTCTTCAAAAGCCAGTTTAAATATTATCAACTCTAGGAAGCTTTTCCTGGTATTCACTAAGTGTTTTCTAAAAGCTTATTGGAAGGACTTTTCTAATTAGAAATAGAAAACCCTATAAAGGTTCAGGATGCATTTGTGTTATGACTGGTTTTGGGATCAGGAATAGCAATCTTGTAATTTAAGTTCCAGTTAAATTTGAAAAATATGTGGCCCTGGGTTTAACTGGTCCTCAATTTGACAAAATGTCTTGGAGAACTAAATTAGACAGAGAATATAATGTTATGCATACTGATTATCTTTTGTACCTTAATCAGTAAATGTATTCTCACATACTGAGCTGTTAAGTTGTTCAATGAAGTTATGAGTTGCGCCCTAAAATGATTTTCTAGGATCTTTGATTTATCAGTAGCATACATTTGAACAAATACATCATATTAGGGTTTCTCAAGTAGGTCAGTTTTCGGGGGGTTACATAAGGAGGGCCTCAAAAATACAACCTTTCTCTGAATTTAACAGATTAGAAAATCTGTTTAGAGCCTCATTAAGTCATTGAGTGATCACCTAGAACAGGTGATCTTTTCTGATCTTTTCTGTTCTTCTTGTGTCCTCCTTACACTACTTGGCACCACTAAAAGGATATTTTCCTCTTGGTTTCTACAGTGCTCAGCTTTTCTGATCATGTTGGAAGCATGCCTCTTCCAGTGATTATTTCTCAGCACATGACTGGGGTCATTACTTGCTTTTTTTCTTCTTCTATATTTAGAACAGGGTCTACAGGATCTACAGGGTCTCACTACACAGATTGGACTGTAGTGATTCTCCTGTTTTCAGCCTCCCAAGTGATGGGATTATAGGCGTGTGCCACCATGCCCAGTCTCAATCACAGTCTCAGCACACCCTAGGGCTGGGGCCAACATGGCATGCAGGGGATTGAACCCCAGCCTCTGTGCTCTGCCTAAGAAGGCACTTTAGTCCACTGAGCTATCAGGCCAGTCCTCATTACTGGCTTTGTTGCTTGAGCTCCTGTGCCTCCATTCTCTGTCTTATTTTTTTTTTTTGATTAAATTTTTAAATTTTATTTTATTAATACAGGTGTACATATTGTAGTTAGTATACATGTACTAACTTCACATAACACGTTAATTTCTTTTTTTCTCTTTTCCCTTCCTCCCCTTGTTTTGTGTTTTTTTCTTTTGTTTATGAAATGGTGCTGCTATGCATAGCTAAAGTAAACCTGTGAGGACTTCTGAGTG
>PVKA01040170.1:0-18951 GCA_004027165.1 Ctenomys sociabilis | reverse complement strand
GAGAGAGAGAGAGAGAGAGAGAGAGAGAGAGAGAGAGAGAGAGAGAGAGAGAAACAGGGAGGGAGGGAGGAGGGAGGGGAACAGGAGGAGAGGGGGGAGGGGAAGGGAGGGGAAGGGAGAGGAGGACAGAGGAAGGGAGAGGAGGGGAGAGGCATAGCCTCTTGATTCACTCCTCAGTGTGGAAAAAATACTGATGTGCCTATGAAAGTTTCAGAGGATCCAAAATTTTCACTTGAAGTTAGTTCTCATTTCTCAAGAGGAGCTCATTTATTTCCAGTGATTATTCAATTTTGGGAAAGAAAATTGTGACAGAACTCATTATTGACTCAGCCATGAACATCTGGTTTATTTATTGTTATTTGATTTTGTACCTGTGACTGATCTGCTTCAAAAGTTAATTTAAGAGTGAGAATGTCACTAATGTCTTCCTCTATAAACTGATTCATTCTGCTCTTTGCTTTTCAGACTTGCACAGACTGTTTATATTTTGGCCAACAATCAGTTGATTTCATTAATTCCCCTTCCTGCCTTTCTGCCACCCATGTTTCTAGAAAAGATTTTATCACTGGGGTTGATTCCTTAGAAAAGTCAAAGGATTTTTTTTAATTTTCATTTTTTTATTTGTACCTATTCTGTTCTGTATCATAATCCTTCTATTTCATCACTTGAGCAAATTTCTTTTTATTTTGTTGCTTTTTATTTTCATTTTTCGAATTTTTATACATTTAGTACAGGGTTAACAGGGTCTAACTACACAGATCAAACTTGTAGTGATCCTTCCTGTTTTTCAAAGTGCTGGGATTGCAGTTGTGCACCACCATGCCCAGTCTCAGCCTCTGTCTCAGTGAGCCCCAGGGCGGGCCTGGCACCGCAGGCTGAGGATCCAACCCTCCCCCCCAGCGTCTGTTTAGCAGGCTCTTTAATCCGCTGAGCTTTCTGGCTGACCCTTATTTTGTTGTCTTTCAAACAAGAATCTTTTCTTCTTAAACTTCATACATAAAAGTATCGTTTTGTCACTTTTTATTGAAAACATTTCTTGTATTTTTTTCTCTAGGATTGCAAAATATATTTTCAAGTAACTTAATTTTCATTTGTGTTGTTATGTGAATTTTCATAATTACATAGCTTTTCATAATTTCTTTTCACAGCTTTTCATAATTTCTTCTCAAGTTAGGCCTCATATTATTGATTATTTTTGAAAGACTCAATTGATTAGGGGGATCTCTTTTATATGGAGTTTCTCCAAGATACGCCCTCACATCCATCTCTTTGATTGTGAAGAGAGACTCCTTTCCTTTAAGTTATAAGATGGCTTACTTACTAGGGCCAGCCAGATAGTTCAGTGGACTAAAGCAGGGACCTGGGTCCCATCCCGGAATGCAGTGTAGGCCCCACCCCTGGAGATAGCATCTGGGACTGCGCATGGTAGTGTGCCTGTAGTCCGACCCCCTAGGATTATGAAAATAGGAGGATTGCTGTGAGTCCGATGTGTGTAGTGAGACCCTGTAGACCCTGTGATAAATACATAAAAACAGATGGCCCATCATGGGAATTTTCTCAATGAAAACCATTAAAGTTCTTCACTGGAATTACTTGAAATGATTTTGAAATTTTACTACTTTATAATTTTCAGCCCCTGTTTTATTATCTAGATTGGGATTCAGTAACATTTTATTTTATTTTATTTATTTTTTTGTCTTTTTGAGACAGGGTCTCACTATGCAGTTCAGGCTGGCCTTAAGCTCACTTTGTAGCTCAGGCTGGTCTTGAACTCACAACAATCCTCCTGCCTCAGCCTCCCAAGTGCTGAGATTACAGGGATGCGCCACCACGCCCGGTTCAGTAACATTTTATATAAAAAGATAGACCACACAATTTTAGAAGTGGCATGCTGTATGGTTTTTCTTGTACAGCTTTGCCCTGATGGTGTGGTGTAGAAGTAGCTGTAAATAGAAACATAAACAAAGAATCATGACTGTGTTTCAGTAAAAATATGTTCATGGATATTGAAATTTGACTTTCCTACTCTTCAGATATATTATTAGTTATTATTCCTCCTTCCATTCTTTCAACCATTAAAAAGTGCGAAAAACCATTCCTAGCTTATAGATTACACAGAAATATAAAGCGGGCCATATTTGACTCATAGGCTGCAGTTTGCCAGCCCTTACACTAGACTTCTAAGTATGACATTTCTACTTTGGTTCTATCATATTTTCTTTTCCCACAAAGTTTTACAACTTGTTTTTTTTTTCTTCAAGATTTCTTTAAAAACAAAGCCACCTTCCTTTCTGTGTGTCTACACCATATCCTCCCCTTAGCATTTTTGTTTGGCAGCAAGAGACTGGCTGGTTCCACACACACTAATTATATCATAGTCTTCACTCATTGCCAAGTGTTCCCATATGGTCATTTGGTCTGGTAAATCTTTAATGTTTATTTGAAGCTGTTTTGTATAATGGGTAGGTCTTTTGCCATTTATCCCATCCGTGAGTTTGTATATTAAGGTACCTTCATCTTATTCCTTTTTCATTAGGTAGGCCCTCATTCTCATCGCTCCTTTATTTGAATCTTGGGTTTCATGTTTTCCTCCATTTCCCTCCCCCTTTCTTCATTTTAAACTTTCTGAAACTTGAAAATTATCTTAAACAGCTTGGTGCTATTTTGCCTCAGATGGCAGCCTACATTTTCTACAGAGGCTCTACTTATCTCCAAAGATATCCTGGTTTTTGATGAACCATAGCTTTCTTCCTTAAATCATCTTGTCTACAAATCCAGATTTTCAGAATCTGTTTATCTTTGAGATTCTTCATAGAATTTAGTTGACTTCAGGAGTTAGAATTTAAGTCATTTGCCTTGTGGTCACCCAGGCATGATTCAGACTGAGTCCTGATGATCGTTAACCATTCATTCTCTTTAACGTTGGTGGTCTGTTATTACAGTTGTTATGACAGGCTCTTCAGTTTGTGGAACATGGCTAATACAGTCTATTTATGAGCTAATTTATTTGATATAATGAACTAAACTTTTCTCTGGTCAGTAGCATCCCTTATCTTGTGGAAGTTCTGTTGGGGACTTTGGAAAGCTCTTAGGAGTTAGATTCTAAATGAAGATAAATTCTTGCTGTCACTACTTAGGTATTTGTCTTTAGTGTGGTGAAAATTGCATTAAAATAAATTTTAAATAATTTACATTTTTAGCCTGGTTTTATAACCTTAACCAACTGAATTAAACCCATCTGGATCTGACATTTCTTTAATGGAAAACAAAGAATTTTCAAATGGCTGGTCATCAAGACTCTTAATATTCTAAGACGCTCAGTGGACTGTATGTTAGAAGCAATGCTATGCCCAAGTGGTCTGATAGTCAGCGTGTGGAGATGTCATTTTTAGGACCACAGCACTTCCCTATGAAGAAAAATCTTATGGTGCTTTGATTGCTTGCACCCTCCAGAACTATTTGAAATGTAATGGTGATTGTAACAGTGTTAAAATGTGAAAATGTTAAAAGAAAGGTAATTAGCTCTAGGAGGGCCCACCCTCCCAAGAGAGAGGAAACACTGGCTCCTTGATTTCTTGTCTCTTGTCCTCTGTCTTCTCTCATAGGATGACCCAGCTTGAAGGAATGTGTCAGATTCCAGCTCCTGGGCCTTGAGCTTCAGATCCTGGAGCTAACAAATCTCTTTGTTTACTATAAATTACCTAATCTGTAATCTTTTGTTGTAGTGGTAAAAGAAAAGAGGACTAAGGCAAGTTTTAATTGCTTCTTTGTAAATCATGATGAAAATGACTATAGCTATCAAGATCTCCATGGTCTTTGAAAATTTCTTCCTTGACTCAGCATGTGAGAGTTGGAGGCACAGGAAGGCAGACTCTTCTCAAAATGAGAAAAAAGGATCAGGTCCCAGAATTAATTGCTAAATTTTGTAAGTAGTAGTTTAAATTTAAGAAATGCTTTATCTTCCATTCCTGAGCACGTTTCTTAATGGGTGTTCCATAATATTTAGTGTGTGCTGTTTCAGGTCCAAAGTTCAAGCTGGCTTTAATTTCACTTATTTATTTTAAAAATAATTTTATTGAGAAACAAATAGCAATGAGTCAGTTTCAAAACTGACTAGTAGCACAGTTTCAGTACTTAATACATTGCATATTGTTGCCTTCGTGGTTATTCATTGTACAAGTTGCAGACATGCTATCCTGTCCACAAATATTGTTAGAATAAATCTTTCTACTCATTGAATTAAGAGAATGTAGCTGTATATCTATCCTATTTTGAATATATAGACACAAAAATGATCATTCAATTGTATCGCCTTTTTTGTTTAATTTTGTCAGAGAAAGGTATTTTATTGTCATTTAAATATTGTAGGTGCATGAATTCAGCAAAATATTCCAATATAGTCCAGTAGTTCATAGTAGTAGTGGGTTTACCATAGGACTGGCAATGTCAGAAGTTGTTGACTTGAACCTTTTACAGCTCAGCATATTAATATGGCTTTGCTTTTTATACCTCTTTTTTATTTTTTGAGGGGGAACTGAACTCAGGCCTCTGTGCATTCCAGGCAAGCACTTATTGTACATAGCCATCTCCCCAGACCCTATACCTCTTTTTACACTTTTTTGCTGGATGGTTAAGACCAAGATAAAGTAAGACCTTTATAAAAAGAAATGTAACTTTTGTATCTTCAAAGGTCAGTCAAACCCCCTCAGGATTTACCCTGAAACCCTGTACCATAGTTTGTAGATCCTTTGTCAGTGTCAGCCATGTGGATGAGTCATGGCCATTGCTTGACTATTTTGCTGTCTGTGGAAGGCTGAGAGAATGTTTTCTCTCTATGTGACTCTCCTTAGGCACTCTACATCATCAATCACTTTCCTCTGTGGTCCCATAATCTCCTTTATCAGAAAATTTGGGACACAACTCAGTTACATGATGTTATAGTATAGGTTCTCCTGTGTCCTGAGTCCTCACCGAACTTGAAAGGCTAGGGCCAAAATGTTGACTGTCCTTGTAGCCCTTCTTTTTCTCTGATTTTTGGTTTGTAAACTTAGGTTGTTAATCCTCCAGAAGAGAAGCATATGATTATTACACTACAACATAGGCAGTCGAGCTTAACTTCACTATCTGTCTGAATATCAAACATCTTAGACATAACACGGAACATGTATTTTCTGTCAAGTGTTGATATGTTAAAGTTTAGCTTCCTTCAGAATATGAAGAAAAAATAGTTTATATAGAGGATATAACACTTAGATCAAGTATGGCTTTATTCAGATTTTGTATTTGGAATCTATTGGTAGAAATGAGATGACTGAATCGAGAAACAGGATTGAAATATTTCACGTTGATTTTTTTTTAATGTATTTAGTACAGCGTCTACAGGGTCTCACTGCACAGATAGGACTCATAATGATCCTCCTATTTTCAGTCTCCCAAGCGCTGGGATTAGAGGCACAGGCCACCACACTTGGACTCTGTGGCAGTCTCAGGGTGCCCCAGGGGAGGGGCCGGCATCATATAAAGGACTGAACCCAGGTCCCTGAGTCTGCCTAAGCAGGTGCTGCTGAGCTATCTGGCCAGCCCTTACGTTGATATTAAATAATAAAAATTAAAACATAGGATACTTTCTTAATGCTTCCTACAACAGACATGTTCTGCACAGAGATGTCACCTTCTGTTGCGGTGATTTGCTATCTTCCAGTGGCACTAATGAAAATTCATACTAAGTATTGCTTCAGTTTTGACTGCTCTGTAGTATTGACTGTTGATGTTCACCCTCTTTTGATTACCTTGCCTGGAGACTCCTGACTGCTCATTTTGGCTTTTTGATCTGGCTTTTGACTCTCTTTTTGGTCTCTGCTGTCCATAAACCATGTTGCTGCCACATGTAGGAAACCTCCAGAGGTATACAGAAGGCTCTTTGCACCAGGTAAATTTGGGATCTTATGATTTTAACTTTGAACAAAGAAAGCAGGCTATGATACAGAAGCTTTATCTAGCATGGTGATTCTTAGATTTTTAAAAAATAAGTAGATGGGGTTTTCTGAATGCAAAATAGCCTGGCTTGTGTTTTGGTGGCATTTCTGGGTGGATTAGTAGGGATGTAGGCTTATGGCATGGCATACATAAATGAAGGACTGAGGCTAGAAAATAAGCCACTTACAAATAGTTGTCTTTAGTTCCAAAAGACAAATATTTTATACCTCCACTTATATAAACCACACTGGGTACTCAGATTTATAAAAATTAAGAAGTACAGTAATGGTGGCCAGAATCTAGGGAAAGATGTGAATGAAGACTTTTTGTTTAATGGAACAGAATTTCCATGCTCCAAGATGTCTAGGATAGATGGCTTTGATATCATAATACACATGCATTTAATGTTATTGGGCTGTGCCCTCAAAATGGTTGATAGCAAATGTTATGTTGTATACATTTTATCACAATAGAAAGTGGTTAAGATGATTAACTTTAATGATTACCATTAAAAAATAGATAATTGTTTTTAGTTTTTAAGGCTCATGTGTATCTTTTTATTTTTACAAAATCTCCCTTTATCAGTTTTTCTTTATGAATTTGGTAATATATTTTCCTTGGAAACACACCTTCTGAGAGTGAAATCACGAGAAAAAGAATAATGCAAGATAATTACAGTGGGGTTTCTTCCAGTGTGAAATGTATATTGAAACTATAAAATTTACTTTAACATTTCTTCAAACCATCAAACAAATTAATTACTAAGAGCCCTACTAATTCTAGATATATAGCACATAGAACTTATCTCCAATTTTTTAAGTAGAAAACTCAGAAAACCTGGGAGACCTTATAGCAATTTATTACTTCACTGTGCTTTACTCAAAATGTTTTTCAACTTGAAAATTTCTCAACTATAAGACTCATATAAAACCCATTTGGCCAGTTCTATAAATTTCCTATCTAATGGTATACAAATTATCAAGCTTTTAAAATCTACAGAGAACAAAAAGTCCAAAATGATTGTGTTTTCCTAAAATATAGTCATGTCTGGGTGTTCTTTTCTACATGACCTACTTCCTGAAAAATATGTATGTGTTTATAATTAAGGATCTTAAAAGGGGCTTATCTGGATAGAAAAAGTAGAGGCTTATGTGCTTGTCCAGAATTGAGGGTTTGAAGAATTGACATATGAGCCTCTTTTACTCTCCATCTAAGTTCTAAATCAAGTGATTAAAGGGAATAGTAGGGATGGAAGAAAAAAAAAGTGTCAGATTTACCCTGCTAGTAGAGACCAGGGCTTGGGCATCTACGTTGAAAGTCAGAGTTAGACTAAGCTCCCCACTAAGCACAGGTGGCACCAGGCTCCCACTGCGAGGCACTGAGTCCTTACCATTCAGCTCTGGCATGTGGAAATGTGGCAGAGCTCATGTCTTGCATAGACCAGGGCAAATTCACCAGTGACGTCAAAGCAGTCCTCTTTTGTAGGAAAGAGTAAATGGAGAAGGCGGTTGAAAGTTTCTAGAATGGGTTCTCACGCTGCCTTCAAAGCTAAGTTCTGGGACATTTCCTCTTCTTGTCCTCACCCCTTCAGTAGCTGCCTGTGGATTGAGCATAGTGCCTGGCTCTGGGGCAGTGGATGAACCTTTCCGATAGGCAAAAACCAAATCAATAGTAAGAAACACCTAAAAAGAGAAAATCTGTCAAAAAGCAGCATCATTATGAGTACAGATCTGAACATCCCTGGCTTTTCCAACTTAGGCAGGAACTGGAGACAACACTCTGGGCAGTGGGTGATAGCAGTCCTCATGGGAGTGCCAGCAGGCATCAGTATGGGGAGTGATGACAGCTTGGAAATAATAAAAACAGCAAAAATGGTAAAGGCCAATATCAAGAAGCCTTTACTATGACCAGAAATTTTGCTGAACAGTTCACATGCATTGTATCAACTCTTTAAATTTTCTTATTAGGACTGAAAAGTAGGAAGCTTAAGTAAGGATTACCCATGGACTCATTACCTACGTGTAATAACTATTCATATGTGCTGTGCTTGTGCTTTTTATTTTTTTTTCTGGAAGTGCTTTAAACTTATGCTATAGATGCTGTGACATTCTGCTTCTCAAACTTCAGTACCAATGTCCAAAACATAAGAACATTTAGCATGTAATTGTGACTGCTAATCCTGACGTATCAACTGGGTTATGTGAGGAAATGCTAAGCAGATTAGTAAGCCCTGTCCTGGGTGTGCCTGCACAGTCATGGAGCTGTGACCTTGGAGTACTCTATGTGGTTCTTTGATGCCTCTTTTCTGGTGTTGTTTCTCTTGCTCGGCTTCCCAACTGCTCTGAACTAAGGGGCTCCTGTCATAATGTTCCAGCTGAGGAAGCAGCAGGTCAAGAGCCTAATTCTCTACATCTGTGAGCCAAATTAAACTCTTCTTTTAAGTTATGGGTGCTGGGTATTGTGTCTTTGTCGTGGAGAAGCTAATATAATAATAATACCACCATTATCATCCTTGACAAAATTAACATCTCTCTTTCTTTTTCTTTCTCTCTCTCTTTCTTTGTTTCTTTCTGCATTGTAGGGAATAGTCTACAGGGTGTTCAGGGTCTTGCTACTAGATCAGACTCATAGTGATCTGCCTGTTTACAGCTTCCCAAGAGCTGGGATTATAGGTGTGCACCACCATGCCCAGTCCCAATTGCTGTCTCAGTGTGCCCTGGGGGCAGGGCCAGCATGGCAGGCCCAGGATTGAACCCCGGGCCCTGTGCCTGCTTGCAGGCACTTTACTCTGCTGAGCTATTTGGCTGGCCCCTTGACAATTTCTAATAACATTTAATACTGAACTATACTCAGATTTCCTCTGTTCTCCCCAAGAAATGACCTTGATGGCTCCTATGCTTAAAACAGAACGAAATTAGATGTTGTATTTGATTTTGTGTCTTAAATATCTTTTAATTAGAAAAGTGCTCTTCTTTTTTTCTAAGGTACTGATGCTTCATTAAAAAAATGACACTGCTTTTGAAGAGACTAGAATTGTTTGTAACATTACTCCTTCTGTGTTTGTGTAGTTGTTTACTTGTAGTATCCTTTACCCTGCTCCTCTGTTCCCAACTGAGGCCCATGTAGATTGGGTCAGCTAATCTGGCAAGAATACTTGGCAGGATTTTTCATTTGCACTTCATCTGGCCTAGCGTTGGCAGGCGCCTAATTTCTGGCTGCCTAATATTAATAAAATTATAATTGATCACCAGGTTAACATGGTACAAACTTGATCTCTCCATTGTCCAGTTACCTCTCAAGCTCACCACTGTGGCTGTCATTCACTCTTGTCTGTGATTACAGACGTAATATCTCATCCCAGAGTTTTCCTGTTTGAGCACTTTTTCCTCCTGACTCATATTTATGGACTCTAACAGACTATCCTGGGTATTTCCAGAATTAGTAATAGCAATGTATGAGAGCAGAGTAGAAAAATAATCTTGGGGCTAGCCAAATAGCTCAGCAAACTAAAGTGCCTGCTTAGGCAGTGACAATGGCTGGGGTTTGATCCCTGGTGTGCCATGCTGGCCCCACCTCCAGGGCATGCTGAGAGTGGGCGTGGTGGCACGTGTCTGTAATCCCAGCTCTTGGGAGGCGGAACCCAGGCAGATCACCATCAATCTATGTAGTGAGACCCTGTAGACCCTATACTAAATAAAATAAAATAATTCTGTAAATTGGCATTAAAAAATCTTTTTTGTATATGTATTCTCTCTTAGGATATTTGATCTGTAAAAAATATGATTATAAGGATCAATGATATATTAATAGCAAGTTTCTTTCTGTCTGTTGACATAGGTGTGCAACTGAGTCTCTGATGTTAGTGGCTTGGGAAGTACAAGGAGATTCCAGGAAGATCATCCATCAAAGGACTGACTGAGCATTCTTTTTTGTTTAATCCTGTACTGCAGTGGACAATTCCTTCTCATTTTTGCATGGGAGGTATTGTTGTCCTATACAATTATAAGGCCTTGAAAGATGTGCTTAGTTATTTGTGTTTTAGGAATGATGTTTGTGGGAAAATCAACTGGTCTTTAGAGTCAGATCTAGGCCTCGAATGTAGGTAAAGGCATAGATTCATCATATGAATAAGGGTGAATGACAAAGCTTTTGAGTCAAGTTTCCTACTTAGTGAGATGGGGTCATAATACATGTCTCATGGATGCACTGTAAGGATTCACTCATTAATTCATCTATTCATTCATTCACTTAACGAATGTTCTATGTGCCAAACCCCTCTAGGCAGAAGGAATTTGATGTGAACTTCAAGTCCAAGTCCCTGCTTTGGTGAAATATTTATGAATTAGATAACAGGTGAAACATTTTTGCCTAGTTCTACTTCATAAAGAAAGCTCAGAAATTACGGTTTTCTGAATTCCCCTTAGTGCCACACTCAGTGGCTAGCATTAATTTACGCAGTGTCATAGTGTGGGCTCCGTAACAAGTTGATGTGACTAAAAAGATGCCTACGGGCTGATGCTTATCACCATGGGTGGGATGCAGCAACAAGTGCTTCCGGTTGTATGCCTCTTGATTTGTATAGTAGCTTTGACACGGAGAAAGTTTTAGAAATAAGGAAACAGAAACTTCCTAACTGAGTGTGTTGGGGCTGGGGAGATGACTCAGTGGAATAAGCCCTTCCCTGGCAAGCGCAAGGGCCTGAGTTCAATCCCCGATTCCGCCAAAGAAAAAAAAAAGAAAAGAAAAACTGAGTGTGTTTAGGCAAAAATGTAAACATAGATATATACTAAATATCATTCTGTCTATCTGTCTGTCTGTCTGTCTGTCTGTCTGTCTGTCTGTCTGTCTGTCTGTCTGTCTATCTATCTATCTATCTATCTATCTATCTATCTATCTATCTATCTATCTATCTATCGCCTAAATTCCTAGAGTATTTTGCTTGGAATTTGGATCATTTCAGCAACTTGCTTGAAACTTCTCCCTAGCCGTCTCCCCATGCGTATTTATTTTGCTTGCCCAGTGTGAACTGTAAGATCCTTGGAGACAGTGCTGATGTTTTATGCAACCCATTTTACCTTATGTAGTTGTGTAGGCATAATTCATGCTCAATGCGTACTTATTCCAGGCTCACAATAAAAACCCCACCATTAACTATTCTGGGGTCTGGTTAGCATCGCACGGTTCCACATAGCTGTTCAACAAGTCTGCACAGTTCTTTTATGCTCTGTATTTTGGTCACACGTTGCTATTCCACACCTCCAAGCATTGTCTCTAAAGAAGCTGACTGAGCAAACCCACGAAGATATTTTTCATTTCCTCTGATGGCGCATAATGCTTTCGTATATAAACACAATAACACAGTCATTACATATGCACTTACATTATTGCAGGGGCTGTGGGCTCAGCAACACTTCCAGCCAGGCAGGGAGCTCAGTGGTTCTCTTTTCCATTCTGATTTAAATTATGTTCATAATAAAAGAGTTTTCAATCAAGGTAAATACAATTTCAGCCCAACATAACATCTATATTCCTGCTTTCCTCCTCCACCCCTTTAAAAAATTCTTTTCTTTTTATTCTAGGTCACTCACCCTGATACACATAAGCTTGTTCTCTCGTGGGGAGAACAGCTATGCTCCTCAGTGAACTATAACAACAGCTCTAAATGCATCTCCTGTAACATACCTTTGTGATTTGCAAAAGTGGAAATAAATCAAAGCAGGGAAGAGATGCCACGTTAAGCCAGAAGCTAAATGTTACATCATGTAGCACAAAGCTGGGGAAGAGAGAGCGAGCCTGCTTTTTCCTGGCAGCACAATATCTTTGAGCTCGTTACCTCCGCCACAGCTCCATTAAAACAATCATTCTGAATCTGCGGGAAATTGTCACCTCTCTCTTTCCTGCCTTGGCAGCTGGTATTGCAGGCTGCAGACGTTGCTTATTCCTTCAAGGTTCTTAACACACACACACACACAAACACACACACACACGCACACACACACACACACACAAGAAAATGAAGCTTAATTTATTGGAAAAAAAAAAAAAAAGTGTCAGCTTACCCTGAGGCTCAGCACAGGCATGAGGGAAGAAAGAAAAGATAAATGCCTCTAGGTGAACTGGCACCAACTGTAATCCCCCACTCATTCTGCTGCTCCTCTGTACACACCACATTAATCATGCCGGGTGGGTAGGCATTTCAAAAACTTAAGCTATTTCAAAACAAAGATGCACCATTTTAAAGACACAAATACATATCTTTATTTTGTGACTCTTTCTTTGTCTCTGCTAGTGCATTGAAAAAACGTGCTGCAGCAGTGAGTGTAAATAATTGATGGCAGAGAGGCGGACAGGTAGGAAAGGTGGAAGAGGAGCCACCATGGGTGTCCTCTTCTTTTCCCATGGTCACCTTCCCCAGATTGCAGAGTGAGGCTGGGTCTTTCTGTCTGCCAGAAGCTTAGCTTTGCCCTGGTTTCTAGAGGAATCTAGACAACAGATGCGTAAACTTTACACAACCCTATGATTCATCCCATGGGATTTATTTTATTTATTTATTTTTTTTTGTCTTTTTGAGACAGGGTCTCACTATGCAGTTCAGGCTGGCCTTAAGCTCACTTTGTAGCTCAGGCTGGTCTCGAACTCATAACAATCCTCCTGCCTCAGCCTCCCGAGTGCTGGGATTACAGGCGTGCGCCACCACGCCCGGCTCCTATCCCATGGGATTTAAAATGTCGTTTGTCTAGACCCCAGAGCTTGGTGATGGGCCTAGGCCGTTGTATGACCTACTCCCGAGAACTGAACTTCTTTTGGCTCACGTTTCCTCTCCACCTCATGTGAGTGAGTTGAGGGGCCCTTGATGCCCACGTGCAGCCCTGGGGCTCTTGGCTGGATGCCCGGATGATAGCACCGGCCACCTTGATCTGGCAGCTTACCTGTGGGTTCTCTGTCTTAATGGGCATTGCCTGTCTCCTGTGGGAAGTCTTAATGTGCTCTGCGCTCTGACCACAGCTGTCCTTTGGTTATGACAGTTGATCTGCATATGGAGCCGCTTTTGTACCACTGATGAGCCCGGACTTCAGCAGGTGTAGTTTAGAAGTGTTGGGCCAGGCTTCTCCACTTGCTTTCTACCATACTCTGGCTTTCACTTCAAAGCTTAAAGGACATAACTGAGTTGAAGTGCTGTGAAGCTTCTTGAACACACTACCGTGTGGTTGTGGCTAGCATTAGAAAGGTCACCTTGCTGGCTGGGGGAGCCCTAGTGCACGGGCCTCACAATTTGAATCCCAAACAGGTGAGACGAGTGTGCAGGCATTGCAGGAGACAGGGTGGGAAGGGCTCTGGATCTGCTCCTTCTTCCCTACATGCTTCTGTGAAGTTAGGTACAATGATAAATTGGACACTGTATCCTTGATTCCAGAAAACAAAGTGTCCACATTTTCAAAGTACCCTGTAAGATGTAGTGCAGATGCACATAACGTCAGCCGTGGCAGCTTGGGCACTGAGGACACCTGTGTGTCTGTTAGCCTAAGGAATCTGTTCCTCCCAGACAATGACAGTATACCAAGGCTCTTTCTGCTTCCTCATATTTAATTTTTAGACAATTTTATTTTTGTTTGTTTTTAATTGACAAACAACAATCATATATAGTCATGGGGCATCATGTGATATTTTGATCTATGTATACCTTGTAGTAAGATTCAATCAAATTGATTAACATATCTCTCACCTCTCTTATCAACTTACTAATTTTTTGTGGTATTCTTTTAGCAATTTTGAAATATACTCTATACCTGAGACTGGTCTTGAATTCCCTATTTTGCCCTGGCTGGCCTCAGACGCTGCAATTCTCCGGCCTCAGCCTCCTTCCTGAGCACTGCGACTAGCACTCCTGCATCACTATGCTCAGCAAATACACAATATATTACTAAGTAGTCACAGTGCAGTGTGATGCCTGAGTAAAACTTATTCTTCCTGTCTGGCTGAAACTTCGCGCCTTTGATTTGGGCGCCATCTTCCCTGTTTCCATTCATCTGCTTCTCAACAACCTCTGGGAGGCTTTTTGTTTCTCTGAGATGAAAGCGTTTCAATTCCACGTGTAAAGGCCATCATACAGAATTTGTCTTCTGTGCCTGTTTTATTTCACATAGTAAAATATCTTCCAGTTCCATACAAGCACACATAAAAGAAATTCATTCTTTTAAAAGGTATGCAGTATTCTATCGTGAATACAGAACACAGTCTCTTTATTCGTTTATCTGCTGGTGGATACTTGGGTTGCTTCCATATCTTGGCTACTGAGAATAATACGAAAATGAACACGGAAGTGTAGATAGCACTTCAATATATTGATCTTAGTTTCTTCAGATATATACCCAGAAGTAGGACTGAAGGATTACATGGTAATTTTATTTTATTTATTTATTTTGGCGGACCCGGAGATTGAACTCAGGCCCTTGTGCTTTCCAGGGAAGCACTTATTCTACCAAACCATCTCCCTGACCCCAATATTTTCTCTTGGTCTGTGTGTTGTCTCTCACATAGACATTCAGTGGTCTCAGTACAATATGCCAAATAAATTGTTCTTGGTTCTCTTGTCAAAAATCAAGATCCAGGGAGATAGTGCAGTAGAGTAAGCATTTGCCTAGAAAGTGCAAGGTCCTGAGTTCAATCCCTGGTACTGCAAAAATAAATAAAAATTTGGGCTGGACAAATATCTCAGCAAATTAAAGTATCTGCCTATACAGATGCAGGGGCCAGGAGCTTGCTGAGATGGTGACTGAAACTGGGCATGGTAGCATGTGCCTGTAATCCCAGTGCTTCGGAGGCTATAAACAAGAGGATCACTATAAGTTCAATGTACACTGAGATCCAGTAGCCCCTGTCCTAAATACAAAAAAAAAAAAGACCCAATTGACAGTAAATACAGTATTTGGGGGTAATGTCTGGGCTTATTATTTTCTTCTGTTGGTCAATGTATCTTTTTATATCAGTATAATGCTGTTTAGATTACAGTAGTTTTATAATATATTTTGAAATAAAAAATGTGATATTTTAGCTTTATTCTTTTTTGCATTCAATTGCTTTTGGGCTCTTTTCTGGTGCTATCTAGATTTCAGGATTTTTTTTTTTTTTTTTGGTATTTTAGGGAAGTGTCTGTACTGTGTTTAGGGTATCACTACTACATCAGACTGGTAGTGATCCACCTATTTACAGCCTCCCAAGAGCTGGGGTTACAGGTGTACCACCATGCCCATCTCAGCACACCTTGGGGGAGGTCTGGCACTGCAGGCCTGGAGATCGAACCCCTGTCCCCTGCGCCTGCTTGAAGGCTCTTTAATATTCTGAGCTATTTGGCTGGCCCTTAGGATTGTTTTTGTAGGGCCCAGGGAGATGAGTCAGCAGAAGAAGTGCTTGCCTAGCAAGTGAAAGGGCCTGAGTTCAATCCCCAGTTCTGCCAAAAAAAAAAAAAAGGATTGTTTTCATATTTCTGTGAAAATTAACATTGTAGTTTTGAAAGGAATTGTATTAAATCAGTACATTGTTTTGGATATTATGGACATTTTAGCATTATCAAACCTCCTAATGTAGGAGATTTGTTTCTGAGATCAGAATTAGCATGAGTCCTTCTCAAACTCTTTCTTTCTCCTTGCATATGTCTTTAATTTTTTTCATCTATGTTGTAGAATTTTCAGTGTACAAATCTTGTTGCTTTAAATAATTTGCCTTCTTTTGGTGTGGGTTTATTATCTTAATTTCCTTTTTAAATAGTTCACTATTAATATGTAGAGATGTTTGTTATGTTGATTTTGCAAGCTGTAACTATAGTAGAGTGAATTTATCATGTTTAATAGTTTTATGTGGATTCTTTAAGGTTTGCCGTGAATAAGATTACGTCATTAGCAAAGATACTTTCCCTTCACCCCTTCCTATTTGAATTGCTTTTATTTATTTTCGTTGCCTAATTGCCCTGTCCAGGGTCTCTATTTTTATGTGAATAGAAGTGGTAAGAATGGGCACCTTTGTCTTATCTCTGATCTTAGAGACGAAGCTTTCACCTTTACCCCATTGAAAGTGATATTCACTGTGCCTTGCCAAATATTGTGTACTGGATTGATCTTCCATGTATTGTGTATTATATTAATCCTCATTCCTTTTATACATGTTTGTGAGATTTGGAAAATATATTTATTTATTTATTTATTTGGTGCATGGTCTCACTACACAGCCTGGACTCACAGTGAGGCGCCTGTGTCAGGCTTTCCAAGGCTGGGATAGGTGTGCACCCCCACACCCAGTTTTGGTGGCCAGCTCAGCTCTGGGCTAGCAGGCATGCAGCACTGGGGGGGTGAAACCCAAGTCTTTATGCCTGCCAGGCAGATGCTTACACCACCAAGCTATCTATGCAGCCCTTTTTTGAGACTTTTTAAAAATAAGGATTATCAGCCATATTTTATTAAGTGATTCCTCCATCACAATTGAGGTGATTACATGACTTTTGAGCTTCATGTATAAAATATGACATATCCTGTTTATTTATTTGAATTGCTAGAGCAGTTTTGAATGTTGGGGATAAATTTTACTTAATTTTGGTGAATGATCTTTCCAATGTGATGTTAGATGTGGTTTGTGAGGGTTGTTGAAAAGTTTTGCTTCCATTACAATCAAGGATATTGGCCTGTGATTTTCTTTCCTTATAATATCCTTCTTTGGGTTTGGTATCAGGGGGAATGATAGACTTGTAAAATCAGTTTGAAATTACTCCCTCATCTTTAATATTTTGGAAGAGCTTGAGAAGAGCTCATGCTAATTCTTTAAATGAGAGGTAGACTTGAGTGGTGAGGCCATCAGGTATTGGATTTTTCTTCAAAGAGAGACCATCATCGATTCAATCTCCTAACCCATGAGTTTTTCAGATTTTTCTCTTTCTTTCTAATTCAGTCTTGGTGTGTGCATGTTTCAAGGAATTCATAATTCTTCCAGGTTACCTAGTTTGTTAATGCATAGCTATCTATAGTAATCTCTTATGATCTTTGAAATTCTGAAATATTAGTTGTCATGTTCCCTTTCATATCCAATTTTGTTTATTTGAGCCTTCTCTTTTTTTCTTCAGTAGTCTAGATAAAGTTTTGCTACTTTTTATCTTTGCAGAAATCAACATTTAACTTCATTGGTATTTTCCATTGTTTTTCTAGTTTCTACTCTCTTTTCTACTCTCTTATCCCTTGATTTTTATTTCTTTCTTTCTGCTAAGTTTGAGTTTACTTTATTATTCTTTTTCTAGTTCCTTGAGGTATCACATTAAGTTGTTTGTGGTTTTTTATTTTGGATATGTTTATTGCTGCAATTGTCCCTCTGAGGATTTTTGCTATATTTCATAAGTTTTAGTGTGTTGTGTTTCTATAACAATAACAACAATAATAATAATAATAAATATTTTGGCCTCAAGATGTATTAAAATTTATCTTTTAGTTTCTTCTTTACCCATTGGTTATTCAAAAGAATGTTTATTTCATCATATTTGTGTTTTTTTCCCAAGATTTCTCTGTTTCATGCCATTGTGATCCAAAAAGATACTTGATATTAGTCTCCTTCGTGAAATAAAAAATGTCACAGAACTACCCTGTTACAATGCTGTATATGGTTAGATTTCTAAATTACTGTGTAAAAATATGTAACTTTATTCATATTTAAAAAATATTTTTTATTTTTAAAATTCTTTTTCCATATTTAGTAGAGACTTCAAGTTTAACATATCAATACTTGATGGAAAATACATGCTCCATCTCATGCCTAAGATGTTTGGTATTCAGACAGATAGGTTACATCCACCTGCATATGTTGTAGGGCAATAGTAAGCTTCTCTTCTGAAGAGTTAACAACCTAAGTTTTCAGACCAAAAATTAGAGAAAAAGAAGGGCTACAAGGACAGCCAACATTTTGGCCCTAGCTCTTCAAAGTCAGTGAGGACTCAGGACATAGGAGAACCTGTACTGTAACATTATGTAACTCAGTTGTATCCCAAATTTTATGATAAAGGAGATTATGGGGCCACAGAAGAATATGATCAATGATGTAGCGTGTGCCTAAAGAGAGTCACATGGAAGGAAAACATTCTCTCAGGCTTCCACAGAGAGTAAATTGGTCAAGCAATGGCCATGACTCATCCATATAGCTGATACTGACAAAGGATCTACAAAGTGCGGGACAGAGTTTTGGGATAATCCTGAAACTTTATGATAAAGGAGATTATGGGGCCACAGAAGAATATGATCAATGATGTAGTAGTGTGTGCCTGAAGAGACACACTACATCTGTGACATTCTATATGTTTGCAATTATGTGTGGCACTGCATGTGTATAAACAATATTGTTCTGATTGATTTAAAAATCTACTTTAATAATCTGACTTTACATATATCATTATATAACTTTTTTCCTCTGTGATTATATATATATATATATATATATATATATATATATATATATATATATATATATATATATATATTCAAGTTGCTCTAATACTGAGATCAGCAAACTCTGGCCTGTGGGCCAGATTCACCTGATAGTTTGTTTTTCTACAGCCTTTGCACTAAGAATGCTTAGCGTTTTAAAAGAATTGAATACCAAAGTTAAAGAAGTAAATGTGACAGAGGCTGTATGTAGCCATTAAAATCCTAAAGTATTATTTGACTCTTCGTAGAAAAAGCTTCATCAATTCTTTTTTTTAGTTTTACATGGATTATTCTTATCTCTTAGTTGTCTGTACATTTACAAAATTATCAAATTGCCACCAACATACCTCCCAGATATAGAGAAATCAATCCTAAAATTTATTTGGAACCACAAACGACCTAGAATAGCAAAGGCAATCTTGGCCAATCAAGACAAGGCAGGAGGCATCACAATTCCTGATTTGAAATTATACTACAAAGCCACTATGATAAAATCAACATGGTATTGGCAACAAAATAGACC
>PVKA01040169.1:0-18964 GCA_004027165.1 Ctenomys sociabilis | reverse complement strand
AAGCAGCAAAAGAAAAGGAGGTAGAGACACAGGCAGAGATACAAAGACAGACAGACAGGCAGGCAGGCAGACAAACAGCAAAGAAGCTGAATCATATACATGTATCACACTAGTCAGGAACTAAATAAATCCCCAGTACAACTTCCCTTACTCAAACATTAAGGTGGCCCCTCCTATCCCAAAAGGAGGTATTATTCAGGACATATCAGACTATACAGAGCAAAGAGCCAGAGCTGTATAAATTAAAATACTAGGGCTAGCCAAATAGCTCAGCACATTAAAGCACCTACGTAGGCAGACGCAGAGGCCATGCTGGCCCTGCCCCTGGCATATGCTGAGCTGATTGAGACAGCAAGGGGCTGCACACTGTAATCCCAACTTTTGGGAGGCTGAACACAGGAGGCTCACTATGAGTCCTATCTACCTCGTAAGACCCTGTAGACTCTGTAGACCCTTACTAAAATGCAAATAATAATAATAAAGTAAGTATACTAAAATACTATTATTTTTCAGTCATATACATGTAGCCATGTGTACAATTTGCTTGTATATTTCCTAGGCCTTGGAAGGGCTCTGAGTGCATGTAGCCCCGAAACTTCAGCCTCTCTGACTTTCCTCTCATCTCCCTCTGATCTGCTTCAGCCAAAAAGGAGGTGAAGCCAAGAGATGAGAGGGCTCTTGACCTTTCAGCTTGGACCACCTCTTCTGTGTCCCTCCAGCCTGAGGAGGAATACTGCCCCTGGCTCCTTCCAGCTTATTCTCCTTGTTAGCATCCTCCCGTGCAGAGTGCAGATCATCTAAGGTATTTGTGACTACCTGTGGGTTAAATTCATGCCTTTGGCTCCCCTAAAATATTTTCAGTTGTACGTTACTGATCTATGTTCATTTGTTTTGCTTATAGGAATGTGCTCAGAAATACTGGCATATTTCTGCATTTGGCTGAAGGATTTTACACATATACATGCCAGTTTTCTTAGTAAACTTGGTATCAGGCACCTCTTTGAGCCCATGGGTTAATCTAATTGTAATTATGTCTTTAAGCCTCTACTGTGTATTTATATAAATTTATTATATCTGCAGTGTTGTTTTCCCAATTTTTTTATTAGTACATGTTTAGACTACATAGTAATCACATTCCTCTTGGGTAGTTAGTACATATGCACACCTTAATTCATTTTTAGGTGCCCTTGTCCTCCTTCCTATCCCTCCTTCCAGCCATTGTGTACCTCCCAATTGGGAAAGATCTATCTTCCTATTTCTTATCATCTATCTTTTATTTTGATTATTATTTATATTTTGGGTTTCTTAGATAAGAGAAATGATGACTTATATAAGCTTGTATGTTTAATTTATTTCACTTAACGTTATGGTCTCTGGGTGACTAAAGTTTATCTTTCTTTATCTAGAGTAGTACCCCAATGTGCATAAATATTACATTTTCTTTACCTATTCATTTCCTAATGGGCATATAAGCCACTTCCCAAATTTAGCTACTATGAGTTGGGCTACTACAAACATAAATCTGTGTGTATTATTTTATTCTTTTTAATGTATCAGTTATACAATTAAGTTCTTAGTAAGAACTAATTTATGAGTATAAATTCCATTTGTCAGAGCAGAAACAGATCATAGGCAGCACTGGAGCTGAGGAACAGCTTTGATTTTTGCTAAAATCTGAGTCCACCACTTTCTGATCCACCTTGTGCTGCTCTGAAATCTGGTATCTGTCTTTCTCGGTGTCGAAGATCTCACCCTCCTGGTGTCTGGGCTTCCACAGCTTCTTCTTGAAGTAAGCATCAGGGAGGTGTTTGGGGATTTTCACTTTGCTGATATCAATTTTTGTAGAGGTGGTAATGACAGACTTCTAGTATGTTCTTCGTAAAGGAACATGATTAAGGCTAAGAGGCCCAGTCACAAGTAGCAAGCCACTGGCCAACTACTTCAGGAAGCCCACTCTGTGATGCCCAGTGAGAATGACCAAGGTGCCAGGAGTGATGCTAACTTGAAGTTTCCTCGCATGCTGACCGAAGAGTTTCTTACCATGGCTCAAGAGCTTTCAAGGAACATTTTCAGTAAGGTAGTATTTAGGCACTTTTCAAAGTTTAACCTACCAGGTACCTCCATTCTTGTCCCCACTGACCAGTTTTGTGATCATAGCAAGAACTTTCTCCTTTTTCTTCTCAACCTTTGATTTAGCAGCTATGTACTTTCTCTTCTACAAAGTCTTTCGGAATACATAGCAGATCAGGAGTATCTTCCAATTCCTCTAACCAGGACAGGATTTTTGACTGCAATGGAGCTGCCCCTTCTTGAACATTTTTGCCTTCTTCACCTTGCCCTTTTTACCAGTACCACTGATAGAAGCCTTCTTGGCTTCAGGTTTCTTCTCTTTAGTGTCTGGCTTCTCAGTTTATTCACCTGCCATCTTGCAAGATGGAATAGAGCTACTTTTCTTTTCCAGTACTGGGGATTGAACTCAGGACCCTGAGCTTCGCAAGCAAGCACTTATCCTAAATGTATCATTTTATTTTTCCATAATTTTATTGAAGAACAAATAGCAATGAGACAATTTTAAATCAAATTAGTAAAACAGATTCAATAATTAATACATTGGAAATTGTTTTCATAGTGGTTTTTGTTTTACAAGGTGCATACATGATATTCTGTTTACAAACACTATTAGAACAGATGCCTCTGTTCAATAAATTAAGAGAATGTAGTTGTATACCTATTTTTTCTTTAAAGCTGAATTATAGTACGTTTTCAATCATTAATACTTTTTGCATTGTTATCTTCCTAGTTGTTATCCATAGTATAAGAAGCAGACAGGATATCCTGTCCAAACACCATTAGTGCAAATCTTTCTTCTTATAGAAATACATGAAAGTACTGCATATTTATCCTAACTGTACTGTTTATACAAACACAGAATGGTTCTTCCTTTGTAACCCTTTTTTTTGTTTGTTTAGTCATTCTATTGTCATTCAATTATTATAGGTGCTTGAATTCAGTGAAACAATCCAACACAGTCCAGCACGTGTATCATTTTTAATATGATGTCTTCAACTCTTTCAGGAGATTACCTAAAGAGTACCTGGGTCAAACAACATTTCTAGTTTAGTTTTCTGAGGAATCTCCACACTGATTTCTTTAATGATTGTACCAGTTCACAATCCCATTTAATTGTCTAGAAGAAGGGTTACTTTTTCCCACAGCCTTGCCAGTACTTGTTAGTTTGCAATTTCTCGATGATAGCAGTTCTTTCTGGAGTAAGGTGGAACCTCAGTGTTGTTTTAATTTGCATTTCTCTAATGGCTAGAGCTAGTAAACATCTTTTCAGGTGTTTATTGGCTATTAGTGCTTCTGAGAAATGGCTATTCATTTCAGTTGCCCAGTTTTTTGACTGAGTCTTTTATTTTGGAGGGGTCTAATTTTTTTCTTTATATATTGTAGACATTGGTCTTCTGTCCAAAGAATAACTGACAAAAGTGTTTTCCAATCCTGTAGGTTCTCTCCTCACTCTGGTCTGGTTTCCTTTGCAGTGTAGATTTTTAATTTGATAGGTTCCTATTTGTTGATTCTTGGCATTATTTCTGCTGCAATTAGGCCTCTGTTCAGACAGACCTGTTTACACTTCTGTCTTCAAGAGTTTTACCAAGTTCATTTTCCAGCAGATTTTATCTCTAACTTCCATGTCCTTCATCCAATTTTTTGTTTTAGGCTAGTGCATGGTGATAAATATAGTTCTACATTCAATTATCCACATGTGGATAGCCTGTTCTCACAACATCATCTATTAAGGTCTCTTTCCTCTAGCATATTTTTTGCCCCTTTGTCAAAGATTGTGTGGTAAATAGAACTGGAGTTATTTCCGCATCTTCTGCATTTTGGAGGGGTCTATTTTTTTCCTCTGTTCTTTTTATACACATGTCTGAGCATTTTGCCAATACTTCTTTGTTATTATTACTGCATCTTCATAACAAAACTGAAAGCCCAAGATCGTGATGTCTCCTGCTTTGCTTTACTTTCCTATGTCTATTCTGGGTCTCTTCTGGTTCCACGTGCATTTTAGGTTTGTTTTCTGTAGTCCTCTGAGGAATGCTATTGGCAATTTAGTTGGGATTCCATTAAATCTACACATTACCTTGGAAGAATGTCTATTTTTACTATATTGGTTCTGCCTATCCAGGATCAGTGGATATCTTGACTTTTCTTTTTATCAATGTGTTATCTATCGCTTTTTTCAGGGTACTATAGTTTTCATTGTAGATGTCTTTCATTTCCTTCATTAAGTTAATTCCTGAGTATTTAATTTTTCTTGATGCTGTGGTGAGTGATATTGATTTCTTAATTTTTTCTTGGTGAGTTCATTATTGGAGCACAGGAACACTATTGATTTTTGTGTGTTGACTTTGTAGCCTGCTATACTACTGAATTTTGTTATTGATTCTAGGAGTCTTTTGCTATAATATTTTGGGTCTACTATGTAGAGGATCAGGCCATCTGCAGATAATAATAATTTGACCTGTTTCTTTCCTATACTTATCCCTTTTATTCCTTCCCCTCATCAGATTACTGTCTAGTGTTTTGAGAACTATATTAAGCAAAAGTGGTCATAGAGGACATCCTTGTCTTATTCCTGCTTTCAGAAGGAATTCATTCAGCTTTTTCCCATTTAATATGATGTGAGTCATTGATTTGTCATGAACAACTTCTGTCAGATTAAGATTTCTTCAGTACTTTTATATAAATGGATGTTGGATTTCTTCAAAGGTTTTATGTGGGGCCAGGGAGATGGCTCAGTGGAATAAGTGCTTCACTGGCAAGTGCAAGGGCCTGAGTTCAATCCCGTTTTGAAAAAGAAAAGGCTTTATGTGACATTGAGATGATCCTGTGATTTCTTCCCTTGCTTTGTTTATGTGATGTATTAAATTTATTGATTTACATATGTTGAATCATCCCTACGCCCCTGACATAAATCCTCCTTGGTCAGGATGTATGATCTTTTTGATGATTTGTTGTATTCTTTTTATCAGTATTTCAGTGAAAGGAATTTTTTTTTTATCTATTGTCAATATCACTAAGAGATTTGCTATAGTTTTCTTCTTTGATTGGGTCCTTGTCTGGTTTTGGAATCAGGATAATGCCAGCTTCTAGAAATGGCTCTGGAAGTACTCCTTCCCTTTCAATTTCATTAAAGTATTTGAAGAGTATTGGCGTTAAATCTCCTCTAGTAGAATTCAGCAGTGACTCTTGGAATGGGGCTTTCCTTGTTTGGTAGTTGTTGGGTTTTTTTCTAATTACTTGTTCAACTTCATTGCTGTTATTGCTTTGTTCAGGATTTGTATCTCTTTGGCTTGGTTTTATTCACATGAATCTAGGAATCTATCCATTTCTTCTGAATTATTTACTTTATTACAATGTAGGTTCTCAAAGTAGTTCCGAAAAATCTTCTGAATTTCAGCAGTGTCAATTATCATTTCATCTATTTCTTTTCTAAATGTTTAATGTATTTTAGTACAAAGTTTTACAGGGTCTCCCTACATAGATCGGGATCCTCCTTTTTTCAGCCTCCCAAGTGCTGGAATTATAGGCGCACACTGCCACACCCAGTCTTCATCTATTTCATTTCATTGATTTAGGCCCTTGTTTTCTCTTTTTTCTGGATAGGAGTTTTTCTATTTTACTTGGTCTTTGGAAGAAGCAGCTCTCCAATACATTGACTCTGTGTTGTTCCTGTTATTTCCTTCCTTGTTCTAGATTTGAATTTGGGTTGATCTTATTCTTCCAGGACCTTGGAAGACTGGCTTATTTATTTGGACTTGTTATGTTTTTCTTATGTGCACATTCATTTATAGACTTCCCTCTTAGGATTGCTTTTGTCATGTCCTGTAATTTCTGGCATATTGAGATGACATTGTCCTTTGATTCTACTAACTGTCTAATTTCTTTCTTGATTTTTTTTTCTCTGACCCATTGATTATTCAAGAAGGTATTGTTTAATTTCCATTTATTTACATAATTCCTGTGGTTTCTTCTGCCATTGATTTACAATGTCATTACACTATGATCTTACAATTTATATGGGATATTTTCAGTTTGTTTACAGTTACTTAAGCATTCCTTAGGGATTAGTCCAGTAGTGGAGAGTCTATGGAACATGTGCCCCAGCAGGCTGTGTCTATCATTAAAAACTCTAAAAAGCTCACCACAACCAGGCTAACCAGTTGTCTCATTTGTAGAGAATTTTGCGTGGTACTGAGAAAAATGTGCATTCAGTTTTGTTGGGTGGAACACTCTATAGATAACTATTAAGACTATTTGCCCAAAGATTTGGCTCAACTAATTGGTTTATTTATGGCTTTGGGGTATTGAACTCCCCCACTATTATCACGTTGGGATTTATTGGATCTTTTATGTTTAGTGGTGCTTGCTTTGTGGTTTGTTATGCTAATAGGGATGCATATGTGTTTCTAATTATTACCTCTTTTTATCAAATTCTTATTAATACCTATCATTGCATTATTTTCCCAAGGCCCATCTGCTTAACTGCTCACCCTGCCTGGTTTTATTCATTCTATTAGACTTTTTGACATTGTTGACGTCAGTGTCTCTGTCCAGAATATCCTTGAGAAGTTTGTGTAGTGATGGTTTGGTGTTCTTGAATTTCTTGTGGTGCTGTTTGTCATGGAAATGTTTTATTTCTCCATTAACTTTGAAAGATAGTTGTATGGGCTATGTAAGCCAAGACTGAAATTCATTTTCTTTTAGCTTAAAACACTTTCAGCTCTACTGGTCTTTAAGGTTTGTGTTGAGAAATCTGCTGTGATTCTCATTGGTTTTCCTTTATAAGTGACTCATTGCTTTTCCCTAAAGCAGCTTTTAAGAGTCCACCCCTGTGTTGGACTTTAGGAATTTAAATTATAGTGTGTTGTGTGGAGTTTCTTTTTTGATCATGAGTATTTGGGGTTCTACATAATGCATCAATTATCTGTATCTTAATTCTTTCCCTATTTTGGAAACTTTTCTATTTTTTCTATAAACGTGTATTTTGTGTGCTTTGTGCTGTCTTCTGATGTTCACTAATTTCAACTAATCTTACATGAGTTTCTTATGTGTCTTCTAGCAGCTTTGGGGTCCATTTTTCATGCTCTCATTTTGCTTTTTTCTGTGGCAGCCACTGTGTCTATAACTCTGATGCCCTCACATTTCTGACTTCTGATCCCTATATTTTCAGTGGAATTTTCGATCTCTAGGATTTCCGTCTGGTGTCTCTCAATAACTCTAATTCTTTGCCAAACAGGTCATGCATGTTTTGTAGTATTTTTTTAGCTCAGCTAACTTTTTATTAGAGTCTTCTATAAATACCCTAATCATTTTGGTTACTACATTCATTATCCATGTAATTGCATCTTCTCTGTGCTTACTGAGCAAGCACCTTATTGATGTGTTCTTAATCTCCTCTGTTATCCTTTCAAATAATTCAACTAGGCATGATGGCACATGCTTATAATCCCAGCCCTTGAGAAGCTGAGGCAGGAGGATCAGAGTGAATTTAAGGCCAGCCTGGGCTACATAGTGTGTTCATGTCCTGCCTAAACTATGCAATGAGTCCCTGGCTCAAAAAGAACAGACAAACAAACCAACTCAGCTAGGTGGCTTTTGCTTCCCTCCCCATCAGTGCTCCATGAATCAGCTGAGGGGAAACTGAGAATTTCCAGATTTTATTGTTTCCTCACGTTCCTGTTGTTCTTTCTTGTTTCTTTGTTTTGTTTTGTGCTGACAATTGCATTTGCTCATAATGGAAATATTTTGTTTCTAGTATAGAAATATCTTTAGTCAATGTCTGTCTTTCTCTGGTGCACTCTGGGCATGGCTAACTATAGTCCTTTGCTTCTACCTTAAGATATAATCCCTTCCATTAATTTGTGAGGGGAGGGTGGGGTATAACTGGCCCAGCATCCAGTTCTCAGGGCATGGACTGCGGAATTGTTAATAAGGCAACAATAATTCGGATATTCACATACAAAAAAAAACCCATCCGCAGCAGCCTATACCACACTGGCAATCACAAATGAATCAGCAACATTAATATCATCCAAAACAAACTGGATATTGACACACCATAAGAACCAACGGTACACCACCAGTAACCACAGAAAAGAGACTTTTCATTTAACATTCAGATAATCCAAATATTGACATATAGTAAATATGTACTGAATGGGATTGTACCCCTCCACTAACAACAGAAATTAATTCAACATTGAAATTGAAAACATAGAGGTAACTAAAGATTAATAAGGCTCAGTGTTTATAGGAGCAAAGCTAAAGAAGTTTGCAAATAAAAGAATTACAGAAGAAAATTTTTAAAAATTGAACAGTGGAAAAATGAGAAGTCTATAATGAGACAAAAGATTCTGCTAAGAATTATGGAAAAGGAGGGCTGGGGAGATAGCTCAGTAGAATAAGTGCGTGCCTGACAAGGGCAAGGTCCTGAGTTCAATCCCCAGTACTGCAATAAATAAATAAATTATGAAAAAGAATATTATTAGAATTAGATAAAGGTAAAAGAAAAAATTAAGTGAAATAGTGAACACCAAAATAAAGATAGAAGAAAAATTAAAATATAGAGAACAAAGAAAGAGAGAGAGAGAGAAAGGAACAGGAAAAATAGCAAAAAAAAAAAAAAAAATGGGCAGGCTAGATAGCTCAGCAAACTAAAGCACTACTTAGACAGGCATAGGGACTGGGGTTCGATCCCACGCAGGCTACACCCCCCAGGGCGCACTGAGATACAATGAGACTGGGCATGGTGGCGTGCGCCTACAATCCCAGTGCCTGGGAGGCTGAAAACAGGAGGATCACTACTAGTTCAATCTGTGTAGCAAGACCCTTTAGACCCTATACTAAATACATAAAAACTAAAAGACAAGATGAGAATGTCCTTAACCCCCAATAAGTTCGCGAGGAAAAAAAAAAGAATGAGGGAAGAGGCCAAAAGAAAATGTTTTCTCTCCATTTTTGAACAAGTAGTTTCTCTTCGGGATCTGCAACTTTAGAAGTCAGCAAATCACGGCTTTGTCGTGTAACTATGGCCTGCGGGTTGGTGTGCTGGCTATCTGTCCCCGAGACCTGTCTGTTCACCCCAAGCTGAGGCCACCGTGCCAGGAAAAGCAAGCCCGTGCCCACGCCAAGAAATGCGGTTCAAGCACTCTCCCAGTACCACACTTGGCGCAGCACCTTTGGGGCCAGGTGTTTCTAAGCACAGCACGGTCTGGCCTGGCTTCTCACCAGGGGAGGCAGGAACTGCATCTTTCCTAGTCTGAGCTCAGACTGCTCAGGAGGTCTATGTTTAGCCTGAACTCTCTCCACAACCACCCCCATGGCTGTTTCCATGCATTCGCTGTGGGAAGGTCACCCTGGGTGCCTTGAAGGGCAGTCAGTTGTTCTTTAGTTGTTCTGATTCTCAGTCTTTAAGCCCGTTCCCAAAAGGGCACTGGATCAAGAACTCTCTGGCAGTAGGGCAGATACCACCCTGGATTCCCTCTCTGGCTCCTTGCTGCCCTATTATAGGAGCTGCTTTGACCATTCACAAAGCCATGAGCTCCTCCTGGGGCCAGTGCCATGTCCCCCTGGAGCTGCGGGTCCTCAGGACTTCCGTGGTATGCACAACCTCCTTCCTGAGAGCTGGACTACATTTCCAGATTGTTTAATGCTTTCCTCTGCACATGGTCCTTCTCTCCAGCTTGTCTGCAGCTTCCAATGGTCTTATCAGTTCATTCCTGATTCCTGAAAATCTTCCTCTTCCCCCCTCCTCACCAAGTGGTCCCTTTCCATGTGTCTGGACTCCACATCTCTGAGAGATTAAACTTTGAGGCTGATTGCTACTTCAGCATTGCCCTCTCCAAGAGTGTCATTTTTTTTTCTATAATTGATAGAGTGTACAAAAGATGACATGCAATATTAGGAAAAAAAAAAGCCTCAATGGTGGGTGAGCACAACCGGGAACCCCCTAAAAGCAAAAGCTATAATAACGTATAAAACAGAGCCAAATTATAAAAATGTTATAAAGTGGTGCCTGTAAATATTTTAAGCTAAGTAATTTAGTAGGATTAGACCAAGAAACAGAAAATGAAGCTTTATTTCATTAAGAAAAGGATGCCTGGGGACATAATATATAATTCATATACGTCAGTAAAAGTGAAAAATCAGGATAATACTGATGCTGACAGACAATTAAAAATAATGACAGAAAAATTTTGTGTTAGCCTTGTATTCATGTGGCAACAATTTTTAAGACCATAAACTGTATGATAAAAACTGATGGGAGAGCAGAAAATTTGGTGTAACGTACTGGTAATAGAAATCAGAAAGAAAACACAGGGAATATGGGTTGGATAAAATGAGAATGATGCAAGGATTAGAGCTTGTGCTTCATTCTTTGTCTTTTGCCTCAAAGCCATTTTTATATGAGATAGATGATTATAAAGAGACAACAAAAATAATCATTCACACCCTAGCATTTGTGAAAGGACATTAGAAACTGCCTGGTTAATTCCCTTACGGACCAGATAAAGAAATGAGATCCAAGAAATATAATTCTCATATGGTTGTTTAGCCACACAAGGTGGTCTCTGGTCTCCTCAGAATTTATTTTGTAAAACTTTCTACATGTTCAATAAAGGAAAACTTACAACTAATCATATGCATTTAATGATTGCAAATGGTATCAAAGGCCACAGTATATTTTTTTTTTTACACAAATAAAAATAATCATTGAAAATATCTCACTACATGTGCGAATCCCTGTTTTTGCATCACGATGACCCTCAGGACCCACCTTGTGTCTGGCCCGGAGAAGTGATTGAATTGGTGTTGGGTTGTTATTGTGTCTGGAGCAGTGGTTGATGATTGGTAATTGGGCAACTGGATAAATGGAGGAATAAGAGGAGGAAGGGATGAAGGGTTGGACAAAGCATAGCTAGGTGGATGGGTGGCTGCTTCAGGGAGTGACTTTCAAAGAGGAAGTTTAATCTGTTCTCTGCTTTCCTGGAAGAATTGACGGCCAATTTGGGCCATGCTGTCTCGAATTGAACATGACAAAGAACTTACTTTTAATAATCTCAGACGGCAAACACTTTATATTCCTGTTCAAATCTCAAGAACCTGAGGTAAAAAAAAAAAAATTTAAAAATAAAAATACTTGAGATTGCCAAGAGAAATGTATTGTCTAGCATGGAGGTCATTAGCATATACCTATAATTACAAATAAGATGGTATCCATGGTATCATATAGAGGATACCGAACTAGCAAAGGCACCAACTTATTGGTTATAGTTTTACAGCTCTTAGGCATATTTAAGAAATGAGATCAGGCTAATAAAATACTATCTAGAAGATATCACCAGGCAAAACTTTTGTTAGTTGATATGAATTTAAAGTCATCACATCAACTATAAATCAAAGGATGCGGCCCACAAATTTAAGGACTTTTTAAACATCTATTTCACACAAAAGCATTCTCCTCCCATCTCTTTCATAGAATTAATTAGACATGTAAACATTTTTCTTTGTTCTACCCAGCTGGTCTGAGATTTTAAATATGGAATTAATCTGAACTGATAAAGCTTTTCTGGACACTGCTATTTTTGAAATACATATACTATTGAATGATTAACTAGAGATCTCAACCATTTTCACTTAGAAATTTTAGCTGACCATGAAGTCTTTCAACAAAGTTTATCTGTCTCACTGTGTAATTATTAATCTTGTGCATTTTTAAATTAATGTACAGAAAATTAGAGGAAGTTCTACAATTTTTCCCTCTTTTCTCTTTTTAAATGTAGCTGAGCTCAGTCACCCATCAGCATTAAATTCCAACCAGAGTTCACAGCCATCAAGATAGCTAGCACAGTTTTAGGTTAAGCATATTTTACCCATAAATTGCTATATTTGGGTCTCCAGTTATTATTGCAGTTCCTTGGGGTACATTTAAATCCACCTTATTGTAATAGATTATGGAATATAGTGGCTAATGTGTCTAATGTAAAATAAATGACTATAATGATTTATGATGTGACGCTTCAATTTTATTGAACATAAGGATCATTGTACTAAAATGGATGGTGTATTGCTGGTTTAGCATAAAACACTGAATAACATATTCAAGAAAATGAATGGCTCGGCCAGTTCATAATATTCTGCCCCTTCAGCTGAGAGGTCTTTAATAAGCAAGAGTGTCATTACACTTGGAAATGTATGTGTAGGTAATCCATTATCTAGAACAATGACAGGAATCTGTTCAAGTCCTTATTAAAGAAGGGGCTTTTAAGGAAAAAGATGCAGAATTCTTGGGTTTTCTTGAAAGGGTGATTGCCACCCATCCACAGAGACCAGGGCTTAGCACAATAATAGTTAATTGGCCTTCTCGTTTAAAAATTAGCACTTTTAGACTCTCTTGTGGCCTGTAAGATGGAAGAGAATTTGGGAAACATTTTGATGTTTTTACAGTATCATCCTCAGGTAAAAATCTTTAAGCCTTTTTCTCTAGGTGTCTGTTTGCCAACTGTTTAACTCTTGCGAGGTCCAGCATAACCAGAAATTCATGCTGTGTCTTTCCTCTGAACTTGGTATTTCTGTTCAATTAATGAATTATAAGGTAGATTTAAGAGAGCTTGATTTAGCCATTCTCATGAACTACAATTTTAAAAATGATTTTAAATTGTGGGCTTTAACAGACCACAGTTACAACCTCATAACTGATAAATGACAAATTATAAATTTAGATTAATAGTGAAGTTCTAGCCTCCAAAAACTGGGCAGACATGAATGATAAGGAAATTATTGTGACTGGTTCCTGATTCTCTCACTCTTGTGCTCCTACCATCCCAGTCAGCCCCATGCTCCTCTTGACACATATTTCAGTGAAATAGATAATCCTACCTAACAAGTAAATCCTTATGGGATTATTTTAATATCACCCATTTCATTCCCTTAAAAATTAACTAATTTTCTTTATGTGGTATGGTCATCCTGGCAAGAGGTGAAGCGACTTATGTGTTTTGAACCCACATGTTGCATCATGGGTCATATTGCTATCTACTTCATTACCCATAGTCCTCTGCAGCACACTGAGTTGATGCTTTTTTCTATCCTTCATCCAAGACAAGTTCACTGGCCAGCTGAAACCATCCAAACTGCATTTCCCACTAGTTAGGGTCTTTTTTTTTCCTCACAGATCTGAGAACTCAGTTCAAATGACACATATACCTAGAGCAGTGTTGGTCTTTTTGTCCTCAGGAGCAGACTTTATCACTGTCTGAAAAGACACTTGCCATAGTGCCACAGCACTCTACTAAGTGAATGCCATGCTTGTGGAGTTAATGAAGAATTACTACCTCCTAGCACAGAAAAATGTTTTACAGTGGCTTCTGGCCTGCATAGGTTGTAGATGGTTATTTATTCAGGATATACTGTCAAGTTAGTTTTGTTATTGTTGTTGTTGTTTTGCTGTTGTTGTTGGATAAGATGATACAGCCTGAAACTATTCATTGTAGAAAAAAACTGTAAAAAGCTTATGAATAGGTCCATCTCTGAAATAGTGTGGAAATTTTATGATCATCAGTTGAAAATCAAAGTGATAGGGATCATGATTTTGCTAATGAGAATGTTGCTTTTGGATCTCTTCATTCATAAATCTGGGAAAAATCAAGCCAAAATCTATTGAGATATCTCTAATCCTAAAAATGTTCCCCTACACACCACAATCTCCATACTCCCAGTTCTAAATTTTAAGTTTTCTCTCCACAGCGAATTCCATTCAATCATTAAACATTATCAGGGTATTTTCATAAATAACATGAGAACGTCTTCTCTTTTTCTCTCACACTGACTATTTTCCCTCAAAATACTGTAGTCATTAAAATGGCTCATAAAGTCTTACCACAGCCCCATAAGATACTGTTTGCTCTGCATTCGGGCTCTCCACCCACTTCAGCTTGAATCCCTGTCAGAGCATCTTTGGAACCGAGCCACAGAGTTATGACTATAAAGAAGGAGTTTCCCATGGCCAAAGTACACAACCTGAAGTTTGGCTAGTGAAAGGCATTCTGCCCAGACTCCACCACAGCCCCTTCAGGACCACACCCGCCCCACCCCCAACATACACGCCTCACCACCTACTCGTCCCAGTATTTTTCTCTTCATGCTACTTTCTTAGTTATGCTTTCACCATGTCCTTGTCATTTAAGTTGTTTATCATGCCACCCATCTACCTGATTGTTCCTGAATTCTTTCTGTGTCTTACTTCTCGCAGCAAAGTCATATTTATAATCTAGGCATCCATTTATGTGAAGCTCGTAAGTAAAATTACTTTCTGTAACATGTCTCAAAAAATGCTAAAGGGGCCTTTTCTGAAACCAAGGAATTGTATACTTTTTTAACACAAAATGAGGTCTGATTTCTTTCCCAATGAGTTCATCTAACTTCTTCCTTCACTCTTGAAGCATCTAGTAAGATCCCAAATGAAGCCCCAATGTCCATCATTTAATCCCTCAAAAATACTTTGATTTACAGAACAGAAAATTGTACACAAGAAATTCTGAGGTATCCACCCAACATTGACATTTAAAAGTGTTTTAATCTTCCTTCAAATTATAATCCCATCAAAGGGACATAGGATTTCTCTTCAGGTGCAATGTTTTTCTGAATATTATAGCCCTAGCATGGAAATATGCCTAGGTTTAATAGACAGACCTTTCAGTAAAAGGCATAGCAAATCTGGGATAAGTTTGGAAATCACTGAGGCTATAAAGTATAATTAAACAGGACAATTGACCCATTTGAAATTATGTGTGATGCATTTAAAAGTTGGTGACTTGCCCAAAATACTACAATTACAGAGGAAGCCTTTGGCATTTACTTGGACAGAGTAATAATATCTTTTCCTCCAAGCCAGAGGTCACTAAATGTTTGTATTTCACAGTATTCTTTTTGATCAAAAAAAAAAAAAAAAAAGAAGAAAGTATCTTACTTAAAACCAAAAGAAGAAAAATTTTAAATTCTTCTGTCACATTTTGTGATTCTTGAGTAAAGGCAAGATGCGCTTGGATAGGAGGGTTCAGTGTTGCGCAATGGAGATCTCCTCTCTGAAGAAGTTACAAATCGAATGGGAAACCCTCCAAAATAAACAGATGTTTGAAAAATCTGTGAGGGTGGGCAGTTGAGGGTAACCACTACCTTGATGCAGTGATTATTAAATTAATGTATAAAACTTAAAAAGCAATGATAGTTTAAAGGTTTTATAGCACACAGAGATAGCTCAGCAGTCTAAGCACCTGCCTAGACAAGCTCAAGGACCCAGGTTTCATCCCTGGTACCACATGCCATGCAGGACCTGCCCTGGGCATGCTGAGCAAGTCACCCAGACTGGGTGTGGTGACACCGGCCTGTAATCCCAGCTCTGAGAAGGCTGAAATAGGAGAATCACTATGAGCCCGAGCTGCGTAGTGAGACCCTGTACAAAATGCATTAAAAAAAATTACAAAAGTTTTTTAAAAAGGAGAACTTGCTTTCTATAGAATGAAATGAATTACAAACAGTAGCAGTCCAAACAGTGAGTTATTATCATAGGAGTATCAGAATGAATGGAACAGCTCTGGGATTGAAAGGAGTCCCTATTTGTACGGAAATTCAGTACAAGAGGTGGTCATTTAAATGGGTGACAGGAAGATGTTCTATTTAATAAATGTTGGTGGGGTGATAATACAAACTTCCTTCCTCTTCCAGCAAAATAAACTTCAGATAAACCAAAGAGGAATAAGTGATGTAATGGAAAGGAAAGTGTGACACTAGAAAGTTCTAAAAGAAACATAAGTGCATTTTATACTTTAGAAAACAGGACTTTTCTGGAAGCAACATAAAATTTAGGAGCTTAGGGTAAAATCTTGGTATATTTAACCATAAAAAAATTAAATTCTCCACCAAAGACAAAAACAAACTAGCATGTTTGCAACACATATTTCTCAGGTCTGATTTTCTTACCAAGCTAAGTATATCATTATATATGAATACACACACACACAAACTATATCTATCTATCTATATCTATATCTATAATATTCCTAATTTTTATGTGTCTTGGGAGTGCCAAAATTTTAAATGGCTTTTGGGTAATATTTTATTTAATATAGATTTATAATCATAATTCTATTTATAAATATGTTTTTATAACCAAAACCTCATGTTCATACTGTTTAAATTTAACTCATAACTCAGCAATTCTTAGTCTACTTAGAGACAAACGTCCTTTAAAGAATCAGAAACTCTGGGCTCTATCCCTTAATGAGCACCTGTAACTACAGGCACCAAACTGCTCTAAGTTATGAATCCTTTTTCCAAATATTCTTATACAGTGAGTTGATGACAGTTTCTGTTGCTACAGAACAGATCACCCACAGCCTGAATGGCTTGAAATGAGAACCATTTTATTTCTTATGATTCTTTGGTTCAGAAATTCGGGTAGGATTAGCAGGTCCAGCTCGTTGGTGGGAGAACTGTCTGCACATTCATTTCTGGGTCTGGAAGATGCCAGAGGGCCCCACACATCACCTGCCTGGCAGCGGGGACATTCTCCATTGGCCTCTGTCCAGCAGAACATCCTAGGCTTGCTTACCTGGAGGCTCAGGGCAACAACAAAAACTCTCTGCTCCTCAGATGGCTCCTGGCCATCTCCAGCCTCATAGGTGCCTCTTCTACAGCCTTGTCTTAGCTGGTGCACATCACAGGCCTAGCGGAGGTTCAAGAGGTAAAGTCAAGACAGGAAGCAAGGCCCAGTCACAGCGAGATAAGACATGCGGGATGAGAGCAATCACTGTGGTCATTTTTTAAAGCAATCTGCTTGGTATGGTGGCCCATACCTATAGTTCCTGATATTGAAATCCAGGGGGTAGGAGGTCACAGGAATTTTAAGCCACCCTGTGTAATACAGACCCTGGCTCATACATAAGCAGACAGATAGACAAATTAAAAGAAAAAAAAAAAAAAAACCTATCTACCACAGTATATGTAGTTCTCTAAACACCTTTACCCACAGATCAGATGCTTGGATCTGCTCTAACCTTCAACAAAGCACAGACCATGAAAACTCTAGTTTCTAATCTACAGGAAAATCTTGCTTCTCTGGATAGCAAAAAGACATGCATTTTTTTTTGTTGTTGTTTTTTTTTGTATTGGACCTATGTTCAAACCCCAAAAGAAGAGCTGAGAAAAATAATGGTCCTAAAATGGATGAAAATAATGCTAAGATTTATGAAACAAACTAAATATATCATCTCAAATCCCAAAAGAACTTCTGTGAAATATGGTAGATGCAGCTATCACGAATATATCCCCTTTCCAGAACACCACTCAGATATGATATAGCACCTCAGTCTTCAAGGACAGTAGACAATCGAGAATGCCCTAACACAGGAAGAAGTGTTCTGAAGCACAAAAATAAACAGAAACAGGTGCCTAAAGTAAATAGCCATATTAATGGGCATGGGTCAAAATTACTAATTTGTATTCCCAGACAAATTAGAAGATACTGGAAATCAGTAAGGAAAACAGGAAGCAGGAAAGAAGAAATGAGAAAGAAATAAGGACACAATTGCCACTATGATGTGGGACTCAATTTTGTGGTGGTCTGAGTTTTGGCTGAATCCGAGATTGACAAATTTCAGATCACACATGCATCCCTCTTGGACCTGCTTTAACCATAGAAAAAAGTGGAAGGACTGCAGTGATGCTGACTGAATCTCACTGGTGACTGAACACTGTGATGTTTGATTTTTGTGACTGCCCACAAAAGGAAAGAACAGAAATTGTGTCCTCCCAGAAGGCTCCCCCCAGAAGCGTGCAATTTCCTAATTGTCTATAGAAACAATTGTCTCATCAAGACTATTTTTAATACCTGGATATGGCTCAAGTTCCTTTCAAGAGCAGGAAGAAGATATTCAAAATAATATGGCTGACAGGCAAGGGTACTGAAAAATAAATTAAATAACTTCCTGGTCTCATGATTTATGCCTTACTAGTTCAGCTTTTTTCCCCAACAGACTGGTAACATTTGTGGTTTCATCATTCTTCAGCATCTCTTCAGAGGATCTATTGATATCCCTTGCTGTCAGCACATGGAATCACTCCTGAAATACTGAGAAAGTCTTAAAAAGCCATAGTAAACATATTCTATAAAACTAATGTAGTTAATAGGTAGACTAAGTATCAAAATATCCTGACAAAATGTAGAATAATAAGGCAAAGGGTAAAAGTTGGATGAGGGTGAAGAACAGATATTGAGCTCAGCCTAGAAGTTTTGACATTTAACTTCCAAGAATTTCAGAGAGAAGAGAGAAAATGAATGGGGTTAGAAATGTAGTTCAGTGGTAGAATGTTTGCCTAGCATCATTGAGGTCCTGGGTTCAATCCTCAGCACTTTCAGGAGCAAGAAAGGAACGGATCTTAGTTATTTTCCTATTCACCGAGGCAAAATGCCCAATACTTGACATTTAAGAACAGTTTGTTTTGGATTATAGTTAATACAAGTGTCTTAGTTACTCTTCTCTCATTGCTGGGACAGATACCCAACACCCAAAATGAAGGAAGGAAAGGTTTATTTAGCTCACAGTTACTGCGGGTATCAGTCCATCCTTGGCTGGCTCCAAGGCAGAGGGGCACAAGACAGAGAACAGCAGTTCATGACAGTGTAGCAACAACAATGCAACAAAGAGCAATCGCTAAGAAAGTCTGTCTCTCTGTCTGTTACATTACATTCAGGCTCTCTGCCCCAAGGTGGGATGTGGTACTCACGCCCATAATCTTAGCAGTACTAACACCCATAATCCCAGCCTTGATCACACAAAATCCCAGTGGATCATGAGTTAATCACAAGCTCTACAAGTCCCCACCCCATGACTGACTACAT
>PVKA01040168.1:8064-19051 GCA_004027165.1 Ctenomys sociabilis | reverse complement strand
TTGAGTCAGATAAGGCAAAGTGAATGGCATATGCTGCAGGATACTAATCAGCTTTTCTTCTGGATGGTTAACAACCTAAGATCACAAGTCAGAGTTGGAGAAATAGAAGAGCCACAAGGCCAGCCAACATTTTGGCCCTAGCCTTTCAAGGTCAGCAAAGACTCAGGACATAGGAGAACCTGTACTGCAACATCATGAAGATCTATTTTTTTTTTACAAGTGCTTTAGATTTGTCATTTTTATAGAAGAATAATATTCTACTTTATATACAGATAGGTCATTTTGCTTATCTATTCATCTGTTGGTGAATATCAAGTATTTATCTATTATAAATTATACACTATAAACATTGGTATGTTATGTGTCACTGTAATACAGTGATTTACCCTCCTTGGAGAAGATACTTAGCAAGGAGATAGCTGAGTCACATGGCATTTCCAATTTCAGTTCTTTGAGGAACCTCCACAGTGATTGTACTTGTACACATTCCCACCAACAAGGCAAGATAATTCTTTTTTTCACCACAGCCATGCCAGCATTTGTTATTGTTTCATTTCCTTGTGACTGCCATTCCTGATAGAGTAAGATGAAATCTTAGTGTTGTTTTAATTTGAATTTCTTTGTGGGTATAGATGTTAAACAGTTTTTCATATTTGTTGTTCACTTATATTTTTTTCCTCTGTGAAGGGTCTGTTTATTTCTCTAGCCATCGTCTTGACTGGGACTTTAATTTTAGGTGGCTTAATTTTAGAGTCAGGGGCTCTTTATGCATTCTAGATATTAGTCCTGTGTCTGATATATAGTGGGAAAATTTTTTCCCGTTCTGTGGCTTATCTTTTGACTCTAGCTTTGAATCTTTTGCTCTAGAGAAGTTTGTATTCTGATACAATCCATTTGTTTACTTTTGCCTAATTTTCCCATTTTCCTACCACTATGTCTTCAAGTGTTTTACCTTTTCTGTCTTCCAAAAAGTTTAAACACACAATGAGAAATTTTAAAAAATGAGAAAACTATGCAGTAATATAAAGAGCAGAAAAATATTCAATTGTTTTGGATGCCTGGCTTCTCTCCTCAGGTTCCTATGAGAAGCAGAACTCCAAGCAGTGCTTGCATTTGGTTGAACTGGAAAACTCAGGGCAGAGCCACTCAGAGAAATGTTGGTCATACAAGTCTTTAAAGATAGCAGCACCTCACTACCATCCCACAGTGCGGGTAGCCCCAGTCTCTACTCTCAGCAGAATTCTCCCAGTCTGCTGTCTACCGGCTAGCAGTCTCCTGTGACTGAGCTGTTCCTGCACCTTCACTGCACTCTGGGATCTGGCAATGAAGTGCAGACAGACTGTTCTGCTGCTGGAGCTCTTCTGCTGCTGGAGCTCAAGACCAGAGCCTTGTCCTAAATAAAACTGCAGCCTTCACTGCCTGCATCTGTGCAACAGTGCTGGGTCAGATCCACCTTCATTCTGCAGCCCTTTACCTCCGTAGCTCATGTTCTCCCTGCTGCCTCTGACTGCTGTGAGATTCTCCTGATTCAGTCCCCATCATTCTTGTTTTTACTACCTCTCCAAAGGGTGTGGTCTGTGGTCCAAGGCAGTGAGCTGCTCCTTCTGTACCACTTACGCTGACTTTCTTCTCTTCTGTCACTTTCCTCCTGGTTCCTATAGGGTCCCCACTCGTGTTGTTTTCCAGATCCTAAGCATTTTGGCCTGGAGAAGCTAGATTGTGTACTCACTGTCCCATCCTTCTCCAGGCTTTCTTAATCTCTAACCTCAGTTTAATGGTAGATAATGTATGAAGCTGAGAATTAAATTACTGTTCTAATTCAACTAGTCAGAGTATGAAATTCTACACTTGACTTTCAACCATCTCACCATAATAAAACAAACAATAAGTGTATCCTTCTGGCAGCACTGGAAGTGAGAATTAAATTTTAGAGTTCATCTTTTACATCTTTGTTCAATGATATTAGAAGTCAACATCCAATATCACTGTATTTGTTTCCTAAAGTATTTCAAAGAAGTCTTAGTGTGCTCGCTTCGGCAGCACATATACTAAAATTGGAACGATACAGAGAAGATTAGCATGGCCCCTGCGCAAGGATGACATGCAAATTCATGAAGCGTTCCATATTTTTTAAGCCGGCTATCCCCCTACTGGGAATTTTCCCAAAGGATCTGGATACATTGTATCATAGAGATATATGTGTACCTATGTTTATAGCAGCGCAATGTGTGACAGCAAAATCTTGGAAACAACCAAGATGTCCATCACATGAGGAATGGTTGAAAAAGATGTGGTATTTCTATATAATGAAGTATTACTCCGCTATTAAGAATGATAAGTTTGAAGCATTTATACTGAAGTGGATGCCACTTGAACATATACTCATAAGTGAAATAAACCAGACACACATATGTAAATATCGTATAGTCTCCCTAGTATAACAAGCAAAAAGCAGAAATACAAAAGGTAACGTACAACAAGTAAAATCAGTTGAGTCAGATAAGGCAAAGTGAATGGCATATGCTGCAGGATATTAATCAGCTTTTCTTCTGGATGGTTAACAACCTAAGTTCACATATCATAGTTGGAGAAATAGAAGAGCCACAAGGCCAGCCAACATTTTGGCCCTAGCCTTTCAAGGTCAGCAAAGACTCAGGACATAGGAGAACCTGTACTGCAACATCATGAAACTCAGATGAGCTCCAAATTTTCTGAACAAGGAGATTATGGAGCCACAGAGGAAAGAGATTGAAGTTCTAAAGTGTGTCTGGGGAGAGTCACATGAAGAGAAAACTTTCTCTCAAGCTCTCAAAGAGAGCAAACTGGTCAAGCATTGGCCGTGACTCATCCACATGGATGACACAGACAAAGGAACTACAGAATAATGTACAGGACTACAAGATAAACCCTGAGAGGATTTCACTGACCACATAGGAAATATAAAGTTCATGTGTTGGTAAATAAGTCTTGATCTACCTAGGACTTAACCATCCAGCAGAAAAGTATAAGAATGAAGTAGACATCGTGGGGCCATAAAATTAAGCTGAGCTGTAAATGGCTATGGTCGACAATTTCTTTGAGTAACTCACTATGGTTGTAGAATGCTGGACGGTGTTGAATTGTGTTGTCGAGTTCAAGCACCTAAGTTAGTTGAATGTCAATGGAGTGCCCACTTTTGACAGGTGTAGACAAAGGAAGGGGTGTAGAAAGAAAAAACCATTATGTGTGTGTATCGACAGTACAGTTGGGATAGATAACGCTGTGCTTCTACATAATTCTATGTGAGGCAAGATCTGCACTAATGGTGGTTGGACAGGATATTATGTCGGCTTCTAGTACTATGGTCATCCACTAGGAAAATAATTATTGAATTTTTGATATAATTCTGGTATAAAAAATAAGTAAGCAGCTACACTCTTAATTCACTGATAAGAGATATCTGCTAAAATAATATCTGTAAATATAATATCATATATGCACCTTGTATAATACCAAAACATTATGAAAACAGTTTGCAATGTATTAATTTATCGAATCTGTATTGTTAAAGTGTCTTGAAACTGTCTGAGTGACATTTGTACTTCAATAAAATGAAAGGAAAAAAAAAGAAAAAAGAAGAAGTCTTAGTTACCCAGCTTCCTGCTTCTGATAAGTTATTAGAAAAATACAATTCAGGAATTCATATCCCCAGTTCATCTCATAGATTATCAGTGCTCTCTTTGCTACTGAAAAGAGTCTTTAATAACTTTAAATATAATAGGGAAAAAGTAAATTTCAGAAACTCCAAAAGTGAGAAGATTGTCAATTAAGTCTGTATTTCTAAAAGCACATTTTTTTACTGAATCAATGTTGTGTAGAGAAATGTAATTATGACCATATATATAGTAAAGTATAGGTTTTGCAACTAGGGAAGCTGAGAAATCACACAAAATTTACTAAGTACATGTTATAGACCCAGAATATTGATGGCATAGTTCCAATCTGAGATCAAATGCCCGAAGAGTGCAACATCTGGTGTTAAATGCTAGTCTGAAAGCAAGAGAAAATTGATGTTCTAGATCAAGCCACTGGGCAAAGAAAGTGAATTTTTCTATAGCATTCATTTTATTCAGTCTCTGCAGTGAGTCAATAAGACACAATCAAATTGCATAGGATGAGGTACTATACTCAACTTACCGTTTTAAACACTAGTCTTCAGAGTACCATCAGGCACAGCCAGAATAAAATCAAGGCTGGGGAAGTCAAGATAGGAAGTGAACTTGGGTAGCTGAGAGATCCCTAGGGGATAAGTAAATACACTTCTGGATGGGTAGAGTTGGAACAAGGTGGAATGGCCTTGAATACTATATCTGGTTTCTGGACCCTTCCTTAACATTGTTTTGCTGCTTTGCTTCCCGTATGCTACAGGTTGAGTGACCTTCTTCCGCTAAAACCTTGTGCCGTACCATTTGTGCCTTGGAAGCAGCTAGCCACACACTAAATCCTGTGCGATCGTGGGCAAAGCTAAATCTTTCCATCTATAAGTTGTAGGTGTTGGGTACTGCATCCTTGTAATGGGAAATCTGATGAATACTGAGGGCTAAGTCAGGTTGGCCCAGAAAATTAGCTACCACATTCTCCTAATGATTTTGGTTCTTTGTCACTTTCCCTTACATTTTTCTCATCAGTTGGTGTGACTTTAGCTTCATTATTTCTGTTTTGGTTTCTTATAATTATAAGAAATTATAGAATTATAATTATAATAATAATTATAATTCTATAATTCTTAGTTTAATTTTTGTAAGACTAGCTATTATCATTAGTTCTTTTATATGTTTACATTTTTTGTATTTCTTTCATTAGAATTTACATATTGGCATAGATTTTATTCTATTCACTGGATTTTTCTACAAATCTATGAAAGAATACATAGCAAAAATAGCTCAATAAATATTTTGAATGAATTAATTAATAATCTTGGGAAGGTAGTAAAGTTATTTTATTTAGTTAATTGAATCTTATGTTGCTACAAAGTGGACACATATATTTACATGCATACACTTACGTAAATACACGTGTCCATTAACAATCACCAACAAAGAATAACAGAGCTAAGAGAGCCCTTAAAATTACCTTCTTTGAGGGCTGGCCAAATAACTCAGTGGATTAAAGTTCTTGTGAACAGGCATAGGGGTCAGTTGTTTGATCCCCAGGCCTGCTGTGCCGGTTTCAACCCAGGTACTGGCCTAGGTGCAGACAGCAATTGAGACTAGGCATGGTGGCACACACCTGTAATCCCAGCTTTTGTGGTGCTGTAAACACGTGGATCCACTGAGTCCAATCTAGTAGTGAGACCCTGAAAATCTTGTAGACCTTTTCCAAAAATAAAATAAAATATTTTAAAAATCCCTTCTTTGAGCTCCTAATGATACAGTTAATAATCAAACAAAAGTTACACAGATTCTTATATTATCTTTCGTGCTTCAACTTTTTAATTAAAGGCATTCTATTCTTAATCTACATTATACTTTGGTTAGCCACAATTTAATAGAGAAACAATTCATTCCTTGACTGGAATTCTATACCAATATGGCATTTAGCTGACATGACTATAAATAAAGAATCAAGTTATTAAAAGTTGAATCACAGAATTACCACGAATTGCAACACAGAGGGAAATACCTAGGGGATCAGAATCAAAATAAAAGTGAATGCGTGAACCCTATCCATGTATGTAGAATGGGGAAGGCTTCAGATGCTCCCCACACTGTATTATCTGCCTCATCCCAGTTTATCCTTTGGAGATCAGGGACTCAGGGACCAGATTAATCTGCTACTAAAGGAAGAAAAAAATATTAGTCATTGTGGGTAGTTTCCACTACAGATCTGTCTCCCTCCTCTCAGCCAGTCCCCTCTGCTGTCCAAACTGTTGCACAATGTCTCCTTCTTGGCATGCCTTACTGATGCACCCAGAGCAGATCCCAAGTACCTTTCGGTCTCTACTTGCTTTTCCAAATGACATATTCTTCTTCAGGCTCCCTTAGTATAGTGCTTTGCTTCATTGCACTCACTTGGCACTTCTACATAGACAACTATTTTAATATTTCATGCCATTCTGTAATTATTTGATTACTGTACTTGTCTAGTTACGGCTTGAATTTCTTGAGGTGGGAACACTATTACACACAGTTTTGAAAGCAGAGCTGATTACTAACTTGCTTCAAAGACAACATCTTTTCATTTCATTTGATTTTGCAAAGACAAATTAAGGAATTAAAAGTAAAAATTTTTATTTAGTCATACCTGTTTGACATGAAACTGTGACAGGAACTCGTCTATAGTGAAGGATAGTGTTCACTCTGCTGTCAGTGTGCCTGTCCATTTTAAGAGCAAAGGCATCCGGGAGCAGAGGCTATGGAAGACCAAACAGTGAGGAGGAGGCCCGCGTGCAGGAGCCATAGGATGATTATCAGAAATGTGGGCATTCTTTCCAAAGCAATTATTCTTCCTAGAAAATCCTGCAATCAAAGTATTACCTTAGAATACCACTGTTTCATATTTAAAACATATTTGCTAAACTTAATAATTTGGGGTTATACATGGAAGTTTGCAAAGCACAGGAAAGAAAACAGATGAAGATTAAAAAAAAGCCTCCCAATTCCACCTCTGTTGCCCTTCTCCTTCTTCTTTTTTTAAAAATTTGGTTAGTATAAGGTCTACAGGGTCTCACTACATAGATCAGAATCAGTGATTCTCCTGTTTTCAGCCTCCCAAGCACTGGGATTACAGGTGCACTCCACCAAACCCAGGCTCAATCACTGTCTCAGTGTGCCTAAGAGGTGGGCACCATGGGGTCGATTGCCCTTCTGATTATGCTTTTTTTATTATTCTACAGCACTTTTAGTTGATATTTAATGTATAAAAATGCTCATTACTTGACGTTGTAGACTTGTGTTACATTTTTTTGATGATCAAAATGATAATACATTACTATTTTAACTCTTAATTATAGAATTTGGACTTCTAATATATTTTCTGTTAACTACATTATTCTTTATTTATTATTCCATAGTATTCCTGTTTTTTAAAAATCAGGAATTAATTGCTACAAATGTTCTCTTTAATTTAATTATATATTCTCTGAAGTTTGAATATTTTATGAAGCAAAAGGGCAGGTTACTTGGATTTGTGATAGTAATCTGTGATTCATTAATTATGAACTCTAAGAAATACTTCTAGATACACTTGTAAAGCAAAGTAATACAGAAATTTAACAGGTTTCAAATGTACATCTCAGGAAAGAAGTTTTAAAACTCCTGGAATATTTGATTTCTCCTCAGTTTTTATTACTACAAAGGCTCAATCCTTGACCTCATGCATTACTTTCTGATTATAGGGACTCTTAAATGCCTCTAGGGCTCAAAGAACACTTTCTGATTAAAAAATAAAAGTAACCAGGCTCCTGTAATCAAAGTATTACCTTAGAATACCACTGTTTCATATTTAAAACATATTTGCTAAACTTAATAATTTGGGGGTATACATGAAAGTTTGCAAAGCACAGGAAAGAAAACAGATGAAGATTTAAAAAAAGCCTCCCAATTCCAACTCTGTTGCCCTTCTCCTTCTTCTTTTTTTAAAATTTGGTTAGTACAAGGTCTACAGGGTCTCACTACATAGATCAGAATCAGTGATTCTCCTGTTCATAGGGCCTTAAATGTGGCTAGGAAACAAAAAAGTTATAATTTGAAAATCCTAGGGCCAGCCAAATAGCTCATTGGACTAAAATGCATGCAAACAGGCACAAGGGCCAAGGGTTTGAAGCCTGGGCCTGCTGTACCAGCCCCACCCCCGGGGCAGGCTGAGAAGGTTCTTGAGACTGGGCATTGTGGCACGTGCCTATAATCACAGTTCTTGGGAGGCTGTAAACAGGTGGATCACTATGAGTCCAACATAGTAGTGAGACCCTGAACACCCTGTAGACCCTTCCCTAAAATGCAGAGAGAGAGAGAGAGAGAGAGAGAGAGAGAGAGAGAGAGAGAGAGAGACAGAAAATCCTAGTTGATGTGTATTTTCAACAATTTAATTTCTTCCATAAATTCAGTGAATAATTGATCATACTGATGGTTCAGTGATGAGTGTTATAATTTTGTTGATGTTGATAGCTTTTGCAATCTTGCTTTTTTTAATCTAAAAGAAAATTTTCCATGACCGAAAGTTATTTGTCTTGGGCTTAAAAGGTAGATCATGGAAGTGTATATTAAATTACTGCACAGAGAATTCAGTCAGTCCTATAATTAAGTGGTATCCATAATTTCTTCAGGAAAACATGGACCCTCTGAATTTATAGTACTACTTTTGATTCTAGTGCTGTACTCAGTGTTACAGTCTCCAGGCAGTATACAATTTACTTGGTACTGATCACACTCTGGATTACACATACAAGAAATAAAAATATATTAGTCACTTCAAAATGGATGCACATTGTTACTGAACAGCCGCGATCTAGCCACAGGTTGTGTTTTAGGAGGGTCCAGGGCAGCACCCCACTGAGACAGTGAGCTTCCTGGTGTAAAGTAGCACTGGGAAGAAAGAGGGTCAGCAGGCATAAATGGAACAGGTGTTTTACCAGTCTTGCTCTCCCTGTCATTCCATGGCATGTTAAGTAGCAGGCCCAGCAAAGGGATGTGATTGAAACGGACCGAGCCTGCAAATGTGAATGTTCTGCTCATTAAATGTGGAGAGACCATGAAAAGTGGATGAAGAGAATGTCAACAAGCAGGAGCACTAGATGGAGTTCAGCAGCTTCTCTTTACACAGTGTCCCTGTTATGCTCATTTGTCATGGAGGGGCGTTGCTTCTGTGGTAATGCTGTCTAAACCTAACTTTGCATAATTTTAGAATAAAAAGTGATAGTTAGATTTGTTAATTTGTTAGATATTGTGCTTGAAGTGGAATTTTCTGCCTGAACAACCTGAGTTCTGACTTGTTTTTCATTTTGATTGTTTGCTTATTTGTTTGCTTTTGCAGTAATGTCTTTAGCCACGTACCCAATTGGCCTTAAGTGTGCAGTCCTCCTGGCTCAGGCTCTCAAGTCCTGGGATTGCAGGTGTACACCACTGTATCTGGCCTCACTACTTCCCAATTGAGTTTCTCTGACTCACAATCTATGTGTGCAAATTTTTCCTACTCTTTTATTGATAATTTTCAATTGAAATAGTCTTAAAAATTTCAAAAGGAAGACTTTAATAAAGTACATGATTTCCCCTCAAGGAAACCTTCAGGCCCACTGAAATATAAAGAATGAATCAAGGTAGTTATTAAAATAAAATTATATCAAAGTAAATATAGAAAAACACCTGTGCAGAAGTATGATATTCATGTCTCCTCAAATTCTCTTACGGGATATAGCTGTGTGTTAAAGATATTTGGTTTGCTATATTTTTTTACATGAAGATTTCTACCAATCAGTCAAAAAATTTAAGAAGTATGTTATTTGTAGTATAGTGTAGACTTCCCAGAATTGCTTCATTTAAAAATAAAATTGGGATTATAATATTTCTGTTCAGAAGAGCATGTGTTTTATTCCTTTCCTTTGTGATAAAAATCTTTGTTAGTAACCACATCATTTGCTTTGTCATATAATTTTCTCTGTTACAATGTATCACAGACATCATTTTTCTTTCATGGTCAGTATTTACAAAACAATTAAACCCAAATACTTAAAAACAGTAAATACTTTATTCATGAATAAGGTAAATGTGTGTGTATACATAAATATGTCTGTGTATATTCATTATTTATTTATAAACATTTTTCTGTTGATCCAATATTCTGAAATCCAATAGAATTTCCTTCAAAAATAGAATGAGGATGCGTTTAGCAAAACTTTTCTAAAAACCAACTTTATTTCCTAAAAAGGATTTTAAGTGGTTACTCATTATTCAAAGATCAATTTACTTTTAAGTTATAAAATATAATCATTTCATATTATAGGAGTGTTATGTAGATGGGACATTTATTTCCATTTATTAGCAAGAAGAATACTTTAAATGAATACTATTTTAGAATTTGGTCTGGGATCCCATAACCTGACATTGATTAAAACGTCACCTCTCTACTTTTAGAAAGATAAAAGAAGATTGTAGTAAAGTGACTTATCCTTCGATTTGTAAATGCTGTGTAGATATTTGTTTAAAATTATAATATGTAACCTTATATCATAATAGCCAAGTCTTGTTTGCACTCTAAGACCGTGTCTTTGACTTTCACATTGCCCACTGACATTTAAAATTCGTGTTCACATCTGTTGCCCAGATGAAATGCACTGCTTGCTATAGTGGTACCTAAAACTCTCTTGCGTGAAAGTAACTTCCAGTGGTCATGGTCATTAAATTTGCTTGAGCACAGGCATGAACTACCGTAAGTAAAATATGCCTTCGTTTTTCTGGTTAACTTTGCATTTTAGGCGTCCAAATATACCGTAGTTTCAAATCAATAGTTCTCCTTTACTAAAATATCTGACTTTGCCCGGTCAAAGTATATATTTTAAGTCTATGGTAATCTTATGGGCCTTGTTATAGTCTATCAGGCACTCACCAGATAGGTTCTGGCTTCTCTAAGAAGATATATGAGCTGTACAGGGCCATTGATCTACTTATATAATGAAAAAGCAGCACTATTAAGATGAAACCCAGACACAGGAGAGTGGGTTTAAAATGAGGCAAGTGGTAAATGTGATGTACGGTTGATAAGAGTGTGAAGTCACGGAAGAAGATAGCACAGATGCAATGCTTTCCCCAAGTACCTTATTTTACAAATTTAGATTTTAGTTCCTTGGGCTTTTTAATTTACAGAAATAAATACATAAGTAATAAACAGTACTTGTTAGATATGTATCTTTATATAAGGTACTTGTTATATATGTATTATATATATATAATGTAATTATATATATATATATATATATATATATATATATATATATATATATATATATATATATATA
>PVKA01040167.1:0-18953 GCA_004027165.1 Ctenomys sociabilis | reverse complement strand
TTAGATCAGACTCATAGTGATCCCCCTGTTTTCAGCCTCCCAAGCGCTGAGATTATAGGCATGCCCCACCACACAGAGTCTAAAACATCAATTCTATAACACAAGAACTGTATTTGATTCAATTTTAATGAAGAGTTTAGGACTTGAATTGTTGTGAAGAACTTTGATTTTTTGTAGCTGGGAAAATCAACTTTATGTTGAAAAGTAAATGTCTTGTTCTGGGCATTGTAGCACACACCTCTAGGCCCAACTTCTCTGGATTCCTGAGGCTGAAGCAAGAGGATCACTTAGCCTATGGGTCTGAGTTCTGGGTAGGTAATATAATGAGGCCCTACCTCAAATATAAGAAGGAAGGGAGGGCTGGCCAGATAGCTCAGCAGATTAAAGCACCTGCTTAGGGAGGCTCAGAGACCAGGATTTGATCCCCAGAGTGCATTGCCAGCCCTGCTCCAGGGTGTGCTGAGATGTTGAATGAGACTAGGCATAGAGGCATGCACCTATAATCCCAGCACTAGAGAGGCTAAGAATAGGAGGGTCACTGCTAATATGAGCTGTGTAGTGAGACCCTACACACATAAAAAAGAAAAAAAAAACATAAATCAATAAATGCAATCTATCACATAAACAAGAGCAGGAACAAAAATCACATGATTATCTCAATGGATGTAGAAAAAGCCTTTGACAAAATCCAACATCCTTTCATGAGAACAGTACAGATGGAAATACATATGGAAGGAACTTACCTCAGGCTAATAAAAGCCATTTATGATAAACCCACTGCCAGCATCATGTTAAAGGAATAAAAACTAAAAACTTTTCCTGTAAAATCAGGGACAAGGCATGGATGTCCACTCACATGACTCCTGTTCTACATAGAACTCAAAACTTTAACCAGAGCAATCAGTCAAGAGAAAGAAATAAAACGGATATACATAAGGAAGGAAGAAGTCAGTTTATCCTTACTCATAAATGACATGATCCTTTACATAAAGACCCAAAAGCTCCACCAAAGACTTCTGGAATTAATGAACAAATTCAACTACATAACAAGATATGAAAGTCACACAAAAATCAATAGCATCTATGTGTATCAAAGATGAACTCACTGAGAAAGAAATTAAGAAAACAATCCCATTCAAAATAGCATCAAAAAATTAAATATGTTAGAGTTAACCTAATTAAGGAGTAAAAGACTTCTATAATTAAAACCCCAATACTCTAAAAAAGACATCAGAAAATGGAAAGATAGCCTTTGTTCCTGAGTACATAAAATTAAAATTGTCAAAATGCCTGTATCACCAAAATTGATATATAGATATAATGCATCCCTGATCAGTGCCAACAACATTCCTCAATGAACTAGAGGAAACAAGCCTAAAATTCATATAGAACCATAAAAGACCTAGAGTGGCAAAACCAATCCTGGGCAACAAAAGGAAGGCAGGAGGTACCCCCGAGCTCCAGTGATAAAAACATCTTACTGGCACAGAAACAGACGTACAGATCAATGGAACATGCAGAAACAGCCTCGGGCACATTCATCCATCTGCTCTTTGACAAAGGGACCAGAACCATAGCTTGGAGGAAAGAGCTTCTTTAGCAAATGATTCTGGGAGAACTGGTTACCCACATGCAGAAAAATGAATCTAGACTCATGTCACTCACTATACACTAAAATAAAATCAAAGTAAATCAAAGAACAGCATTAAAACAGAAACTCAAATAAATGAGGTAAAATTCTTAAAAACATAGGCACAGAAAGGACTTTCTGAACAAAACCCCAATTGAACAAGAAATAACAAATAGAATCAACAAATTTAAAGGCTTCTGCACAGCGAAGGAAACAACCAACAACACAGAAAATCAACCTACAGAATGGGGTAAAAATGTGGCCCGATATTCCTTGGACAGAGGACTAATATCTAGAATATATAAAGAACTCAAAAACTTAGATCTCACCCCAGATCTCAAAGACCCAGTCAAAAACTGGGCAATTGAAATGGACATTTGGCAGAAGAAGTAATATGAATAGCCAATATGCACAGGGAAAAATGTTCAGCATCTTCGGCCATTAGAGAAATGAATTAAACTAGCTCAGAAATTCCACCTCATTCCAGAAAGAAGAGCTGCCATTACAAACTCAAGAACAAAAAATGCTGGCAAGGTTGTGAAGGCAAAGCAACCCTCCTATATTGTGGGTAGGAAAACAATCGAGTACAGATAATGTGGAAATCAGTGATTCCTCAAAAACTAAAAGTTCTGGGGCTGGGGAGACAGCTCAGTAGAAAAAGCACTTCCCTGGCAAGCACAAGGGCCTGAGTTCAATTCTCCAGTACCACCAAAAAAAAAAAAAGACTAAAAATTCTGTTCAACTCAGCTATCCCCTTTTTGGATATCTTCCTGAAAGAGTTAAAGGTGCTATATTACAAGGATACATTCATTCTCGTATTTGTAGCAGCACAACTCACATCTTGGACACACCCCATCTGTCCATCAACAGATGAATGAAGAAAGATGAGTCATTTGTAGGAAAGTAGATGCACCTTGAGACCATAATGGTAAAAAATAAATAAATAAATGAGACATAGGACGTTAACGATCAGCTTCTTTTCTATGACAAACCCAAAGTATAAACGAAGAACAGCCAGGCACAGTGGTGCAAGTGCATAACCCTAGTACTTGAGAGGCTGAGGCAGAAGGATTGTTTCAAGTTTGAGTCCAGCCTAAATAGTGAGTCCCTGTCTAAGTTAAGTAAATAAACAAATAAGCAACATAAACTTAGAGGATAGGAAATAGGAAGGAAAATCTTTTGCAGCTGGGAAGAAGATTTGAGGGGGAAGGGGAAAAAGGTGGAGGAGGAGAGGAAAAGGATGTACAAAGGACTAAGATGCCCCACGTGGACATGTGCCAATTCCCCACACAGAGTGCATGCATTACAAATCAAAAATGTGCTCTAATTTTAAAACCTTAAGATTGCCTCACCCAGCATGCCAGTCTTAGCAGCAAGGCAATAGCTGCCCCGTAGAATAAAAACAAAAGGGCCTACAGTACCAAGTGTCAGTGAAGAAGGAAAATAGTGAAGCACGACAGGCTGGAGCTCTAGGGTGGCAGAGGAGTGAGTGCACATGTACCCAAGCTCACCTCTAGTCTAGCTTTCTCCCCATGTTATCCTCTGCCTGTGGGCAGGTTTCTCAATAGCCAAAGGGAAGTCAGAAGTCCTAATTTTAATGTAAAATTTCCCAGATGTTAAACTATAAAGACCAACTTCATATGTCAGCATACTAGATTTGACCCTCAGTTTGGTAGTTTGCCAGTCCACTCAGAAGATGTTTCTTCTGATAAGAGACCTAAGAGGTTAAGCATGAAGAAATCAGAAGCATGTCACTTATGAAAATGTTAAATTTAATTGGATATGGTAGTTGTAATCCCAGTACTCTGGGAGGCTGAGGCAGGAGGATTACAAGTTCCAGCACAACCTGGACAACTTAGCAACATAGCAAGACCCTGTATCAAAATTTAAAATTTTGTTTTCACTTATGTATTTGGTACAGGGTCTTACCACGCAGCTCAGACTTGTAGTGATCCTCCTGTTTTCAGTCTCCCCAGTGCTGGGATTACAGGTATGCCCAGACTCAGTCACTGGCTCAGTGCACCCCAGCGGCAGAGTGAGCACAGCATGAGGAACTGGGGATCGAACTCTGGTCCAAAAAATAATTTTTTTAGCTGGCAGTAATAGTCAAATAGGCCATAAACTCTATTCTTTATCTCATTTAGAAAACTAAAAATATATCAATTTTGAATGCCTTTTTTTTTTTTTTTTTTGTCTTTTTGAGACAGGGTCTCACTATGCAGCTCAGGCTGGCCTTAAGCTCACTTTGTAGCTCAGGCTGGTCTCGAATTCACAACAATCCTCCTGCCTCAGCCTCCCGAGTGCTGGGATTATAGGCATGCGCCACCACGCCCGGCTTTTGAATGCCTTTTAAAAATGAAGCTCTCTGTGAAAATTTTTACATGTAGTTTATCAAGTAGGTTAATATTATTTTGGTATTTGTTACATTATTTAATGTCTTAAAACTCAAGAAGTAAAGCCAGGCATGATGGTGCCTACCTATAATCCCATCACTTGGAAAGTTGAGGCAGGATTAAAAGTTTGAGGCCAACCTATGATACATAGTGAGTTAAAGACCAGGTTGGACTACATAGCAAGACCCCATATCAAAACCAAACAAAATCTCAAGATGTACATGCCATTTGAAGCCGGAAGAAGGAATTGGTAGATGAGAAAGGATCATTTCAATGAGAAAGATCCCCACCTTCTGGCTTAGCTAGGAAATGCAGCAGAAAACTGAGTAGAGAACCTTTTGTTGCCAAAACATTCAAGATAATAAATCTGAAATTTTAGTAAGTTTGTATTTTGACTAATTGATCAAATAAAAGCTTATGAGATTATGCACTGATATTTGACTCACTCTTGCCATCTGTAATAAGAAAGTCTTCGATGTATGCTTAATTATTTAAGCAAACTCTCCTTCAGGAATTATTGCTAACATTTCATAGACAGAATGTCCAGTTTCCACGCAGTCTGTGTTCTGTATTTCCGAATAGAAGATACAGTGTGCATGTAATTCTTTCTAGCTCTCAATCTCACTCTCACTCTCTCTCCATGTGAGAGAATGTGTCAGGCAGGATTTAAGAACAAGACACTGGAGGAGCAACCCCTAGAGACCCCGCAAGGTCCCCCCAGAGACACACATGATGGACAGGTGAAGCCACAGTGTGGAAAAGTCTGAAACAGGAGGGAGAGAACACAAATCATCAACTGGTAAGTTAGATGAACCACTACTGTGCTTTGATGCACAGACAGCAGGAACACCGAGAACAGAAGTAGGTAGTGGGGCTACCATTTCTTTTAACCAAAGGGCTCAGGGAGAACCCCAACAACAGGTGACCAGTCCCAGCCCCTGCATCCAAAGGCCAAGATCAGCCCCATACCCAGCACAAATACCACTGCAGATTTGGCTGCAGTACACAACCCATTTCTAGGATCTGACTTTGACCTACCACAGGACTGTAAACACCAGAGGAATTTTACTTTCTTTATTTTCTCTGTTTACCTGATTGGTTTTCCTTTTTCTATTAAGTTAGAGTTATTTGTTGTGTTATTGTTTTGTCTTATTTTTTGTGTGAGGTTTTTTCTTTTTCTCTTTTATCTTTCATGACTTAGATTTCTTACCTTGTTTTTTGTTTTTTCTATTCATCTTCTTTCTCAGTTATGTCAACTGTCTCACTTGATTTTATATTTTCCCATGAGCAAACATTGTCTCTTCCTTTTCTAGTTCTCTTCAGTACTCCTTTGCTTTCTCTTCCATTCGTTTCCACTTGTTTCTTACAGTTTTCCAAAACTCGGGTGGTCATCCTTTGCCCTCTAACCTCATTTCTACTCCATTTGACCTCTTTCATTTCTCTGTCTTGCCTCTATCCCTCTTAACCACCACCACCACCTTTACTTCCACAATAGGGTAAAATGACTCCATAAAAGATAAAATCATTATGTTCTAGTACTTGTTGTATAACTGTAGGATTTGTTCCTATGGGTAAGGTAGCAGGCTAATAGTAACCACAGTTTGTCAGTAGCCAGGCTATGCTTGACACTATTATTGCTCGCTGTACTACTTCATCCAGAATGTTATACCCACTGTGATCAGTTTTTCTCCCCTATATGACAACACTGTGATTCTATGGGGTTATAATCATCAACATAGTCCTGTACCAAAGGACTGGTGCTGAGCCAGACAGTGAGCAATTTCTCATCTTTATTGGGTTGGGAAGGTAGGTCCTTGGGATAGACACAAAGACCAAGAATCACCTACATCTAGTAGATGTTCCAGAGGAATAGACACTTCCTAGGGAAACCTTGATACTAGAGATAAAGGTACCTACCATAGGAAATCTACAAGCATCACAGCATGGTGGCGCATGCCCGTAATACCAGCACTCAGGAGGCTGAGGCAAGAGGATCATTGCAAATTCAGTATCAGCCTGGGCTACAAAGTGAGCTCAAGGCCACCCTGAACTGAATAGCAAAAAAAAAAAAAGAAAAGCAGGGGGGGAAATCTACAAGAATTAACACAGAGAATGAAATACAATAGAAAAAAGAAAGAATGTACAGAAGCAAAATGCAACCCAAGCCCCAGCCTACTCAGGAAAAGTCCAGAGCACAGCGAGATAGAGGAAATAAGAAGCCAACCACTAGAACTTTCTGAAAAGATAGCAACAAAAGTTTAAAAGAAAATAGAAGAGGTTGTAGAAAATATAATCTCTAAGGTGCAAAAATAAATCACAATCAAAATGAAAGACATTAAAACAAACAGATAAAATAGAAAAGCTTGAGTGCCCAACATAGGAACAAAATGGGATCCATGCAACAGATCCAACCAGAAATCAAGATTAAAATAGCCATTTAAAGTATGCATAACAGACTGAATGAAGCTGAGGCTAGAATATCAGATAAAGAAGACAGGGTGGTGGCTAGTACCCACGAAAATGCCAAGAGACCATGAAAAATGAATCCAACACTACAAGATGAATCAAAGAAAAGCAACATAAAATTGATTGGAGTCAGCAAGAAAACTGGAGACAATGCAAAGGACATTAAAGAAAAACCCTTCACAGAAATAAAAGGCAGGGGCTAAAGAGACAGCTTAGTACAATAAGTGCTTGCCTGGCAAGCACAAGGTCCTGGGTTCAATCTCCGGTACTGCAAAAAAAAAAAAAAAAGGCAGGGGCCAGAGTTCAATCCCCAGGCCAGCCAAACCAGCACCACCCCCAGGGCATGCTAAGAAGGCAATTGAGACTGAGCATAGCGAAGCACACCTGTAATCCCAGCACTTGGGAGGCTGTAAACAGGAGAGTAACTATGAATCCAATCTAGTAATGAGACCCTGAACACCATGTAGACCCTTTCCTAAAAAAACAGAAAGAAAAAAGAAATAGAAGGCAGAAAATTCCCAAAACATGGATAAACAATTTGACATACAGCTATTCCTCTTCTGAGTATCTTTCTAAAAGACTTAGAAACAGCATACCCTTGTGGTCTCCCCAGCCCCTGCCTTTTATTTTTGTGAGAATCACTACAAGTCCAGTCAAGTAGTGAGACCCTGAACATCCTATAGACACTTTCCTAAAAAATACAAAAAAGAAGAAGAAGAGGAGGAGGAGGAGGAGGAAGAAGAGGAAGAGGAGGGGAGGAGGAGGAGTAAGAGGACGAGGAGGAAGAGAAGGAGGAGGAAACATGGGGTTAGGAGGGAAGAAGAGCATGTCTCTTCAACCCAGAGCAAAATCACTAGCCTTTATTTATACATCAGTGATTACATAAACTTTACTCATGCAAGATTAACAAATGTGGTTTTTTCATCTGTAAAAGAAAAATAATTTAAATTTTGATTAACATGAGTACATAGTATAAACTAAGAGTAGTCATGGAAACTTAATCATCCATTGCTCTTTCTGTTCTCCTTCTGCCCTGGGCGGGGAGGGGACTTTCTTACTGCCTCAAGAGCTTGACTCTAAACTTCCTGTTATTGTTGAATGTTCCTGGCTTAGGCTTGGCCCTTTATTCAGGCTTATAAGGTAGAAGACACAGAGTCAACCTCTGTAAGAACTTTATGCATTTACTTAAGTTATGCCAAAACCCTAGGTGATTAATTATGTGCTCTCTTTCATGAGAATCATAAACCTAACAATTTTCTGGGGGGTTGTAGAGACACATCCATGTGAAGCTCTGCTTTGCAGACTCTCCAAACTTGACATGACTTGGTCAGAGGCAAAGCTTTGGATTGCTTTCCACAATGTGGTGTTTTATACAATGGAGTACCACTCAGCCATAAAGGAGGATACACTTGAGACTTTTATAGCTAAATAGATACAACTTGAGTCCATACTCATCAATGAAATAAAGCAAATCCACATGTGTAAACATTATATTATCTCACTAGTGTAAAAGGTAAATAATAAATGCAATCCAATATTATGATAGATACTGTGAACTAAGAAGAAACTATTCAAAAGAAAAGATAAACTATGACAGGGGAAATGGGAATGGAAGGAAGGAAAAGTGAAATATATATATATATTAGTTGCACTATTTTCTCTTAGCTCATTGAAAAAAAAAGTTTTGTAATCATTTAAGCAATAGTGCATGCCTCTGCCTCATACTCTAAGTAACTATTGTTTTTTGTTTTGGGGGGAATTCTTTTGGCAGAACTCAGGATTGAATTCAGGCCCTTGAGTAACTATTTTGAAGATAACAATATGCAATATATTAATTATTGTTACTCTCCTATCATCTTGTTTTGTAATTGTGGGTTTTTTTCTCTTTAAAATAAAAAATATGGCTCAGTGGAATAAGCATTTCCCTGGCAAGCACGAGGGCCTGAGTTCAATCCCCAGTTCTGCCAAAAAATAAAAAATGAAAACATCATGCTCCACCATGCAAAAATAATAATAATAATAATAATAATAATAATAATAATAATAATAGAAGAATGACTTGAGCTATCTGATCTTTGACAAAGGGTCCAAAACATACACTGAAGATAAGAGAGCCTCTTTAACAAGTGCTGCTAGAGAAACTGGGTATCTACATGTATAAGATTGAATTTAGACCCATATATCTCACTATATGCTAAAATAAAATAAGAATGGATTAACAATCTAAATGTTAAAACAGAAGCAATCTGCTGGAGGATAAAATAGGTAAAAGTCATAGGTATAGGCAAGGACATGCAAACAGTACCCCAATTACACAAAACTGATATCAAGACTCAACAAATGGGGGCCAGGTAGATGGCTCAGTAGAATAAGTGCTTGCCTGGCAAGCGCAAGGACCTGAGTTCAATCCCCTGTTCCACCAAAAAAAAAAACAACAAATAAGATTATAATCAGATAGGGCTGATGAGATAGCTCAACAGACTAAACGCCTGCTTTGGCAGGAGCAGGGACCAGGGTTTGATCCCTAGTCCCATGTGCTGCACCGGCCCCACCCGCACCCCTGGGGAGTGCTGAGCTAGTGAATGAGTCCCAGCATGGTGGCACACGCCTGTAATCCCAGCACTGGTGAGGATGAGACAGGAGGATCACTACAAGCCTGAACTGTGTAGAGAGACCCTGTATCAAATAAATAAATAAATAAAAATTTTAAGATAAAATAATTTAATTTAATTTAAAGCTTGTACACAGCAAAGGAACAATCAACAGAGTGAAGAAATCATACACAGAATGAGGAATAATTGTCAACTATTCCTCAGACAGAGGACTAATATCTAAAATACATGCAGAGATCAAAAAAAACTAGATTCCCAAAATAAATGACCCAGTAGTCCTCAACACAGACATCACTCTCCCTTTCTCTCCTCTCTCTCTCTCTCTCTCTCTCTCTCTCTCTCTCTCTCTCTCTCTCTCGCTCGCTCTGGCTTGCTCGCTCTCGCTCTTGCTCTCTCACTCTCCTCAGAGGGATTGAATCCAGGGCTTCACACATTCTAATCAAGTGCTGTACCAGTAAGCTACACCCTTATCCCTAACATTTTATTTTATGAATAAATCAAGATTTATCTCTTAGGGGGCCTACCCATTAGCTCAGTTGTTTAAGTGCCTGCTTAAGCAAAGAAGTCGGGCTCAGGATGCTGTGGTTCGACCCCCAGAGCCTCAAGCCTTACCAGACCTGCCCTTAAGGCATCCCTTCTGAAGATTTATCTCTTACACTTAAAGACTTAGGCATGATAGTTCACCCTTGTAATCCCAGCATGCTAGGAGCCTGAGGCAAGAGGATCACAAGTTTGAGCTCAGTCTTGGTAATTGGACCCTGTCTCAAAAACACCTGAGGATGTAGCTCAGTGCAAAAGCCTTAGGTTCAATACCCAGCACTGAAAAAGTAAAAGCACTTATTGCCTCTTTTTTCAGGTTATGAGGGATGATGTTTTTGAGGCAAGGGCTAGGCTGGCCTTAAACTCAGCGCAATCCTCCTGCCTGGGGCTGCCATCGTACTGAGGTTACAGCTATGTGCACCGCACCTGGCAAAAGCACTCACTGCGTCTAAGAGGTGCCGCCAGTCCTACCTTGCCAAGTTAACCCGGGTCCCTAAAAAAGCAGACACCAACACAGGATTGAGCATCCAAGGATTTTGCTAGGGCAAATGCCTTTGTGATGTTTTGGTTTTTTTTGTTTTTGTTTTTTTTGTTTGTTTTTTTTTTGTCTTTTTGAGACAGGGTCTCACTATGCAGTTCAGGATGGCCTTAAGCTCACTTTGTAGCTCAGGCTGGTCTCGAACTCACAACAATCCTCCTGCCTCAGCCTCCTGAGTGCTGGGATTACAGGCATGCGCCACCATGCCCGGCTGGCAAATGCCTTTGTGATGTTCACTTTCCAACACTGAGTGAAGGACTGTGGAAAGAAGTTTCAGTGGAAGGGCCTGGGCCCCCTGCAAGGAGGATATGGCAAAGCCAATAAGAGGCTTTGAGCCAAAGTCAGCGTATACATCCTGTCCCCCAGGAATGTCTGCGCTGGTATCTTGTCATACCCAGCCCCTGGCAGGGAGCAGCCTATGGGAAGTGTGGCATAGGCACAGCGGTGAATTTCACAGCCAGCAGCTTTTTTTGGTCAATTATGTTCCAAGAAAGAGGTCTGTAAGGCACATTCTCATGACCACACTGCCACCCTGGCTAGAGCCAAGCACTAGCCAAACAGCGAGCTAGAGGAAACAGGAAGAGGCAGCCAAGCTTACATCACAAAGCCGGAAAGGAATACACAAAACTGAGAAGCACGCAAAACTGCAAGTCCACCATGATTCCCGCGCCTATCCCACGCCACACCTCATCTTTTGCAACTGAATTTGGGGGCCCCTGAGATGATTCTGGTGGGAGCCACTGAACCTGGAAATTGGTCGTGTGTGCAAGAACAGGACTAGACCTCAGTGCCTAAAGCAGTCAAGATACCTCAGTCTTGAGAAAAGCACCCTGCCTAATAGCTGTCAACATCAGCTATTAGTTGCTAGGCAACCTTGTGTCTCGTGATACTAACTTTGCAAAGGTATAAATAAATGCCCTGCTACTGGTGTTCTGGGGGTGGTTTGCCCATCAGGCAACAGGACACCACTGGCCCAGGTCTTGTCTTCTTGCCTATCTTTTCCTCATTCCTGCCACTGTGTCTCCCTAGGAAACATCAAGACCAACAAGTCCATACAGATTCTTTCCCCTTTTCAAGACATGCAGCTGGCAGGCTTCTTGCTGCATAATTTGATCATAAAGGACAGACAGAACCTTTAAAGAACTTTAAAACTGCTAAGTCACTGGGTGTGACAGTTTAACTAGATTGTCGGCTTCATTGGCTTGAGACCTGCCCAGGTGATTAGCAAAGCAACCCTCCGGGAGTGTCTGCGTGGGTCATGCCGCGTGGCCGTGGCCGTGGGCATTACCTCTGGCTGCTGGCCCCGTCCTCTCTCGGGCTGCTCCTTCTGCTTCCTGTCCACCATGCCATGAGCAGCTTCACACCTTAGCTGTAACGAATCTTCCTTGGAGCCACTGAAGGGAGATACACGAAGGGAGTCCACCGAAAACGTGGCCCAAGCGAGCCTCGCCTCCCTCACCTTGTGGATGTCAGCTACTCGGCCTGGGAAAAGGGAAGCTGCCTAATGCACCATGGTTCTCAGCAGAGCGCTCCAGCCAGTTCGCCGCGCAGTTCAGCCACAGCTGACCAATGCAACCCCCCTCATGGAGTTTTCCGAACAGCAGTGTAGGCCGCTGTTAAGCAGCATGAGCCTTCGTCCTCTGACAGAAAAGCTGCTAACACGGAGTACTGGTGTCAAAGCCGCAAAGCAGAAGAAAGCAAGTTAGAGCAAACAGGACCTAGTCTTAAAAAAGAAAAATGCCTTGAAAAAAATTTTTTAAAAAACCTATCAATATCCTTGAAGACAGAAGCAGTGGGCCTCCAGAATGGGATGTGTTAAGACAGAAACATTTGAAAATAGAAGACAGGTCTTAGAAAATAAAAGTATAAGAAAAACGAAAAGAAAACTTTATAGGAAAAGAAAAGTAGAGAGATCCTCAAAGTAGAAAACACAAAACACTGTAATTCCAACACTGGGAAGGCTGAGATGTCAGAGTCCCCTCCAAGTTCTCATCTCAGTCCAAGAAGTCAATATTTGTAATCCCAAAGATATGTGATTGAAATCCCACCAAGTTAATTTCAATCTACCACTCCCAGTCAGCCCATGGCAAAAGTAAAACACTAAAGCTTATTTAGAATTACTGGGGAGTCAAGGGGCCCTAAGTCCAGCCACAAAGATGGTTTTCTAGAACAAAAAAGCTGACCTAAGGCAGCCCCGGGGTTTTATTCAGTACAGGAGGAGTGGCTTGAAGAGGGGTGACTGAGAATTGTGGGAAGTAGGTGACCACTGTGAGCTGCACTAGGTGGGTGGCCTACATTTACCTCTGCCATATGCAGAGAGGAGATGTAGAGAGAGTAATCTGCATTATGCTATTGAGATAATATCTAATGTTTCAGGGGTCTGGTGCTTCAGCTCTGATGGTAATTTTTTTTCCTTTTCTTTTTTTTTTTGGGGGGGGGGAGTGGACCAGGGATTGAACTCATGCCCTTGCCAGGGAAGTGCTTTTTCCACTGAGCCATCTCCCCAGCCCCTTTCTGATATAATCATTCCAGCCCGAGGAAGTCAAAACCTCTTATCTCAAGGCTGATCCCAGCAGGCAGTGCAGAGCATTGACTCTTCGTCCTGTCTCAACTTGGCTCACATTAAAGAGCAGCAGGTGTAGGTTACTAGGGAAACACACATGACTCTTCAAAGACTGTCACCAGCACCTCAGGGACATCCATATACACTGCTTAAGGCCAATTGAAAGGACTATAAAGAGAAGTCCTAGCCAGCTCTGTACATGTCAATACAAGGAAATAGGATCAGGCTCAGTCAAAATGGAGACAATCACTCTTCTTTCGAGGAGAGCTGCTCAGGTGGGCCTCCACACTGAGACAGGAGGACCACCGTGAGTTCCAGCCAGCCTGGACTACATAGAGATGGCAAAGTCAGCCTGCACTACAGATATAGTGAGACCCTGTCTCAAAACAAAACACACAAAGTAGCCCCTCCTCTGACCACGCATGTGTGAAGCAATGAAACCTGGCCTGTGCTTAACCCTGCCGGATGCTCCCCAAATGAGCACCCCTCAGCCCCAGGACTTCCTCACAGCCTTGTCCTTCAAGCCCCACGGGCACCCTTACAAACTCTCAGAAGTGCTGAACCCAGACATGACCCAGGCCCTGCCCTGCAGTGTGTTCTGGTTGCCACAACAATAAAACGCACACTTGGTGGGTAAACAGCAAGCATTTATTGCTCACCATTACGAAGGTTAGGAAATTCAAGATCAAGGTCCACATCGGTGCTGGTGGCAGAATCCTTGCTGTGTCCTCACCTGGCAGAGGACAAGCGTGAGAGAGCAAGTTCGCTTTTCTCTCCTTAGCATGGCACTAATCTCCCACTTCATCACCTCCTAGGCTCCATCTCCAAGCATTGTAATGTTGGGGATTCAAGTTACAGCATAAGAACTGGAGGAGACACAAACACTCACTCATGCAGCAACTGAGACCTTTAAAAAAAAAACCAAAACAGTGGCATTGGCCTTTACACAGCTAACCAAGCCTGGTATTTAGCTTCCCAAATCTAAGCAGCGCTTCTTTAGAAATTCAAACACTGTGGGTTTAAAAGAAAGGAAAGGAACAGAAGCCTGTCCCCAGGGAAAATGAGGAAGAAAGTAACAGGCTCCTTCTAAGACCCTGGTAAGAGCCTTGTCAGACAATAATTGTTAGTCACTCATTCCATTACTATTCAATAAACTGTGTAATATGTTTTTATGTATTTGTGTATGGATACTATTCTTCCTAATTTAAGACAGAAAAACTGTAGATTCACCTATTAAACATATCTCTTGTCCCCTGAATGTCAAGATATTTAGTAATAAGGAGGAGGGGGGAACAGACCTATAAACCCAGCACGCTGGGGACCTGAAGCAGAAGGATTGCGACTTTGAGTCCAGTCTTTTCATTTAGTAAGAAACTGTCTGAGGGACTGGCAAGCACAAGGACCCAGGTTCATTCCCCTATACCACATGCTGTGTCAACCCCAGAATCCCGGGCACACTGTGCCAGCCACCAAAACCAGGCATGTTGGTGCATGCCTGTAATCCCAGCACTGAGGAGGCTGAGACAGGAGAATTCATTGAGGGTCTGAGCTGTATAGTGAGACCCTATGCCAAATACAGATTTTTTTTTAAACAGTTTTTACAAAAAGAAAAAGAAAAACTGTCTCAAAGAAGGTCTGGATGTAGCTCAGTGTGAAGGTCCTGAGTTTAATCTCCAGTATTATCAGAAAGAAGGAAGGGAGGAAGAGAGGAAAGGAGGAGGGAGGGAGGGAGGGGGAGAGCAGGCAGTAGGCTGGATGTGTACTGCGGTGCACAGAGGAAGCTGGGGCAGAAAGACTGTCATGAGTTTGTGGTCAACCTAGGCTGCACAGTGAGTTCAAGGCCAGCCTGACCTACACAGCAAGATCTCTCAAAAAGTAAAATAAATAAACAAATAAAAATACAGGAAAAAAAATAAGGAAGACAATTTAGGAGCATAAAAAACCAAACTCAGTAAAACAATCTGAATCTGAAACTTTGCTCCTTGCCCCACGAATGAACTTTGGTACTGCAAATTATCCAGAATAAAAAGAGTTGACTGTGTTGCACCTAGATAAAAAGGCAGATGATCACTTCAAATCCTTTCATTAAAATTGGTTTCATAGCCTTGGTTTGTAGATTACGCACATTCCTATACAGTTGTCTCCTCTGACCCTTCTCCTACCCTCCTGCTGTCAGGTGGCCTGGACACTGGGTCGTCCTTGACCCCTCCTCACCTCCATGCTTGTTGAGTGTCCGGCTCCTCTTGATGGCACGCCGAAGGCAGTTCTCCTTGGCTGGGTGTGGGGGCCACGTGTAATTCCAGCACCCTTGTAAGCTAAAGCAGGACAGAAAGTTCAAGCCAGGCCTGGGTAACACAGCAGCTTAATAAGACTCTGCCTCAAACCAGCATTTTTCAAAAGGGGTGAGGATTTGGTCAGCGTGAAGGCCCGTGGCTTAGTGCCCAGCACTGCAAAGAGGCTGAAGGTGGAGAAGAATCCCTGCCTGATGGCTTACTTTGGTTATTGGTAACTGGACAGATATCTTAGCTTTCAAGGGAATGCGCACAGAGGGCAGCCATACCTTTCTCATGCGGTCACCATTCTGGGATACTCTCCTACAAATCTGCCTCCCATAACTCTCCAAGGGCAGCCACTACAGCCCTCAGCAATGAAAGTGACTCTGCACAGGCAGAGGACATCAGCTGAACCAAGTACCGGGAGTTTATTCTGAAGACTCTGGACCCAGCTGCAGAGCTACTTTGTGCTGCTCCAAAGACCCACCACAATGTCCACTATGAGGGCAATGAGAGCAGGCCCGCTGCCTCAAAGCTGGGCTGGTTCCACAATGTCACCAACATGTAAGCCTCTACTAATGCTCAATTCATTGTACGATGCACTTACACCTCACCATCCACAATGACTGGGAAAGTGGCAATGTAAGTGCGTGTGTCAGCCACTGGGTAGCAGTGCCTTTCAGACCCTCCCTCACCTGTCATCTGCAGCAGCCCTGAAGGGGCTGGCAGGGCTGGTGAATCAGGAAGTGCTTGTTCAGCTAACACATCTACGGAAGGAAGTTGGAGAAAGTGTGTTAGATGAGAAGTTGCAAGACTATAGCTAGTAGATGTGGTGGTGCATGTCTATAACCCCAGCACTTGGAAGGCTGAGGTAGGATCATTGTGAGTTCAAGACCAGCCTGAACTGCATAGCGAGATCCTATCTCAAAAAGACAAATAAAAATAAAAAAGAGTACAGCTAGAACACACACAACTCAAGACAGCTTGTGCCAAGCTATGGCCATGGGATACTAAGGAAGACCAATCCACAATATTCTTATCAGCTAGAGTTTGCTCAGAAGCAATGGCCCCATGATTAAGATGGTGGCTCAAGTGTACAAGATTGTGCCCAATATCATGTTAGAGCAGGGCAAGGCCAGGAATCCTTGACCCAGTGTAGACACTCACAGTGGGGTGCTGTGCCAACCACAACACCATGGAGAGGAATTCTCACTACACAATCTATTTGATGCCACAGGCACTGGGTTGCACAGGAGCCGAGCCTCAGACTTCCTGCCAGAAGAATTTAAACACAACAAAAATTGGTCGAGCCACCAACTTAACTTCAGCTTAAGTTTTCAAGACTTAAGATTAAATTGCATCTGAAACACCTAAAATATATTTGAAGCTAAACTATAAAGTAAAAGTTTAAAACACGAAAAGTAACCCCTTGTCCTCTGGCCAGCTCCCTTCCCTTGCCTGCTAAGAGCTGCCTACCAGCTGTAGGATGCCCAGGATTAGTGCATGGGACACAAGTTAGCTCTGGGCTGCACCCTCTCTAGAGAGAGAATCTGGCTGCCCTTTCCCTGGATCAAAGAAGTTGTAGACAATCTGCTGGGATATGGAGCTTTCCTTCTACCTGACTCAGTGGGCCAGGTCAACAAACTAGTACTCTGCCCCTTATGTTCCCATAGAAACCAATTGGGTTTACAGTCTGTACCAAGCCCTCTCCTATGCACATAGACAGCTCCAGCAAAACCTATTGTGTAGCTGCACCTGCTCTGGTAGTTTCCTCCTGTGCTACCAGGTGACCATAAAGGCATGGATGGCATCTGTGACTGATTTCTTGTACTTGATTTAATTTTCCTTTTTTAAATTATCTCATTAAATGTAAGGTCTGGAAGTTCTGTTTCCCTCAGTTTAAGTACTTCCTTCCAGATGTCATCTGCCTCAAGCTGAGGGTGCCCTGGACCTTCCCCTCTTGGTGGCTGCTAAGAGGTCTGTCGGATCTGTGGTCTTCCCGACTACTACTAGACTTGACACTATGAGTGTGAACTAACATTTGACTTCTGCAGAGAGCAAGCCACTATTAGCTGGCCGTTCTTTCTCCTGTTAATATGCTATGGGGCAAGCTAGATGGAAATTAGCTCCCTTCTCCCCTGACTGCACTTTGGGGTACCCATTCAAGGAATAATATAGACAACTGAACTAGGGAGAAATATAGTAGGAAGTCATACAGGGCTGGGCCCTCCAGGGAATCAGTGCAGATTAGGAAGCACCAGGATTGTGGTGGAGGCCCACCTGAAGATTAAAGTCACAATGGTTAGATTTGCATACATCCTTAAAGGATGAGCGGATGCTTGGGATTATTGGTATCTCCCTTGTGAGATTTCCCATTATCTCACTTAGGAGTGGGCCGTCCTCTCCCACACACTAAGATCAAGACTGCTAAAACTAAAGACAAATCCAAGACTATAGGTTAACCACCAAGGTTAATAATGTCATGCACATACCCTTGCTCTGCAACTACACAACTACATATTGATCTACATAAAAGATCAGTACTGCTTAGCAACTATCCTTGCAATCTTATTGATTGATCACAATTTTGACCCATGTTGTATCCACCTCATGATTTTACTCTGTAAAACTTCGAGAGGTCAGCTCATTAGCAATCAACTCGCAACCCCTCCTGTCTTTTAGAAGCTACTCCTGGTCCCCATTCCCCCATACCTTTTCCCAATGAATTTTCCTACTCTTAAAAAAAAAGTGTGTCATGGGTCATAAAACAGAGGCTCAGGAATGGCCAGCCCTTGGCAATCTAGTCCCAGGGGCATTAGCATTTTCTCTTGAGCAGAGAAATAATTCAAGATTGGATATGGGATCACTATCATCCCATGGTATACATTGGATCTCCCATCTCGCTCACAGTGAGCTATACCTACACTGTGATCATTGCATGTGGCGTTAAATACATTCCTGCACCATGCAGCCATCACCACCACCCATCTCCAAAGCTTTTCCATCATCACCAACCCAAACTCTGTCCTCATTAAATGATGCCTCCTCGCCCCTCCTTCCCCCATCCTCCAGTAACCCTGATTCTACTTTCAGTCATTAGGAATGGAACTACTCTAGATACCCAGAATAAGTGGGATTATGTAGTATCTGATCCTTTGTGTCTTATTTTACTGAGCGTGTTTTCCAGACGTTGAAACCATGTTGCCGATGGATGAACTTCTTCAGAACTTCATTCCCTTTAAAGGCTGCATGTTCAAGTGTTCTATATACATAGTCCAATGTGTATAAGTTTTTTTATTTATTCATCTATCCATGGACCTTTGGATTTTTTTTTTTTTTAGCCTTTGGTTATTGTGAATAATGCTACTATGTATGTGGGAGTAGAAGTATCTGTGCTCCTGGTTTCAATTCCTTTGGGCATGCAGAATTGTGGGCTGCTATGACAGCCCCATGTTCTATTTCTTTGGCCACGCCATTGTAGTTTCCCACTGGCAATGCACAAGGGGCTCTAACTTTTGCCAGGTCCTGGAAAATACTTGTTATGTTCAGTTCTTTGGTGACCACCCTTCCAAAGGCTGCGGTGTCTCACTGTGGTTCCGATTTGCATTTCCCTACAGATTAGCAGTGCTAGGCATGTTCTCATGTCATTGCCAACCATTTGTACCTCTTTGGAGAAATTTATATTCATATAACATATCTGTTTTTAATTGGCTTGATTAGATTTTTGTTCCTGAGCTATAGGTATAAATATATATTGTAGGAGTCTATATAATATTTTTTTTTTGGCAGAACCAGGGATTGAACTCAGACCCTTGCACTTGCCAGGAAAGTGTTTATTGTACTGAGCCATCTCCCCACCCCCAAGAGTCTATATAATCTTTTTTTTTTTTTTTTTTTTTTTTTTTTTTTTTTTTTTTTTTTTTTTTTTTTTTTTTTTT
>PVKA01040166.1:0-18902 GCA_004027165.1 Ctenomys sociabilis | reverse complement strand
AATGCTGGGGACAGGCTATTATTGTGTAGCAAATCTCTGCTAAATTGAAACTCCAGACCTACTGAACCTCCCACTCAGCTCCTGTCAACCACCATTCCACTTCCCAAGAGTTAAACAACTCTGGGTCCCTCATGCAGTCCTCTTTTTGTACGTGGCTTTTTTCCCCTCAAGGTAATGTTCCCAAATATCATTCATGCTGTGGCATGTGATAGAATTTCCTTCTTTCTTTTTTTTTTTTTTAAACATATTTGATTGTTGTAGGGTCTCACTATACAGCTCGGACTCATAGTGATCCTCCTGCTTTCAGCCTCCCCAGTGCTGGGATTACAGGCATGCACCACTATGCCAGGACTCTGGCCAGCTAAGCCTGCTCTGGGGACAGGGCTGGCATGGCATGTGATGCTGGGGATCGAACCATGGTCCCTACACTTGCCTAACCCTGCCTAAGCAGGAGCTTTAGTCTGCTGAGCTATCCCACCAGCCCTGAATTTCCTTCTTTTCAAAGGCTGGATTCTAGTTTGTTAATTTTCTTAATTAAGTGCAAATGTAGGTCTCATCTTACAATCAGGAGCAAGCAGTAGCTTAGAGTCAGGAACTCTAGAGAGGGGCCTCTGCCTTTCCTGGGCTGCTATCATTCAGAAGCCCATTTTCAGGCACCCCAAAATATACCGCTCACCTCCCTGCCGGCACTGTATTGTGTCTTGGTGCCACCAGAGAACAGTGACCTCAGGGGTCCCTAAAGCATGTTATAGACCACCAAACCCCAGGCTCTCACCATATCCACTTTGCTCACATTTCATTTTCTAGTGGAAGGTGTAATCGAAACATATGGTGAATGTTTAGATTTTTTTAAAAAAATTATTACAGTAAAAGACACACTGCCTCCAAGCCCCTGGCGGTGACTCCCCCTCACCTCCAGCACAATTGTCCCGCCATTCCCACTGGTTTCTGCAGCAGTTCTTCTGGAAGTCCCAGTTCCTGAGAGTGTTTACAAGCTGTGATTTTAAAAAATGCAGTGCATGCTGCTGCCGGGTGCCATCCAGCAGAAGGGCGAACCTGGAGGGCGTGGCGGGTCATCCGCGTGAGTCACCTGTTCTGGCACTGCGAAATGTCTGACCCCGAAGTCCAAAGGGAAACATTTTGAATCAGCTTAGGACGTCGTGGCAACCACGACGGCACAACACGGAAGAAACTCCCCCATCCCCCCAAAAACTTCCAGAACTGCAGAACTGAGTCAAGTAGTGGCAAGAATAATGAGATAACTATGTCCCACAGCTGGGGGAGTATTTTAAGGAGGATGGATGGCAATGTGTCTTTTACCGTAATAACTTTTTAAATTTTAAGCATTCATAGTTTATATTTTGAGCATCCTATGTGCCTACCACAGGCCTGACCTGTGTTGGGTGCTTAGTAATTCTTTGATAAAAGAACACATTAAAACAGTAAAAAGAACTTGAAAACACTATTCCCGTTCCAGCACCAGCCTACCTAGCCCTTTAAGTCTTCTGAGAAGAAGTCTCAAGAATTTTGAACTAGATTTCCAGCACTAAGTTGCCGTAGAAACCAACCAAACATGTTCTTTCCATGGAAGTGTTTACAACTGTCCACAGAGATAGAAATATCAAAGAAAGTTGCCCATTTAAATGAAAATACTACAGGGGTGAAATCAGATACTGCAGATGTTCTTGCTGTTTTCTTTCTGTTTGTTTGTTTCTGGTAGAAAATAGAGGTGACAGAGATCCAGCAAATACCCTTGGTCTCAGGCGTACTTGGTTAGGACAGTGTATTTGGCTTTCTCTAGTTGGACCTAGGGAGAATTACAGACAAAACTCAGGCACACTGAGCCAGGCATGATGATGCACATCTGTAATCCCAGAACTCTGGGAGGCCAAGGAGGGAGAACCACAAGGCTGAACAATTTAGTAATTTAGCAAGATGCTTTTTCAAAGTAAAAAAAAAAAAAAAAAAAAAAAAATTAAAAAAAGAATTGGGAGGGCCGGCCTGATAGCTCAGAGGACTAAAGCGCCTGTTTATGCAGAGCTCGTTGGCTGGGGTTTGATCCCCCAGCATGCCATGCCAGCCCTGCCTGTGGGGCTTGTAGAGTTGGTGGTTGAGACTGGGCGTGGTAGCACACGCCTGTAATCCCAGCACTTGGGAGGCTGAAAACAGGAGAATCACTGAGTCTGATCTATGTAGTGAAGCCCTGTAGACCCTGTTGACACCGTAGACCCTGTCCTAAATACAGAAAAGAAAAAGGATTAGGGATGCAGCTCAATCCCAGTACAAAAAAAAAAAAAAACAAGAAAAACTTAGAGAAGTTGTCAGTTATTAAGGAAGCCATGGCTCTCTGGGGCTGCCTGTTGTATTGCTTAATGTTTGGCTTCCTGGACTATTTGCTACAGACAGTTGTCTGATTTCCTGCAAGTGCCACGTGTAGGTAGCAGGCTTATCTCCTGGGCCGTTGCCCGCTGTTCTTGCCATCCAACTTTGTATTCAGTCTCTCGTTAGGACATTTCTTGTCCCATTATAAAGATTCATCCAGAGTGTTCATGGACTAAGTGGACTGACTATGAGAGCTTAAGCAGGTCTGTCACCTTGAGTCTCAGTTCCCCTTTTCAGAAGCAGTGACAACATCCAACCCGCTCACATAGCCATGGTTTCTGGAATGCAGGAATTAAAGGCAGCTCTTTTCCAGGCTGTTGTTGGTCTCCCACACGCTAGGCAGACACTATCCACTGAGCTATATCCTACCCTGAAGTTCAGTCTTTCAAATCAGGCATGTAACCCCAGCACTTTGGGAGGCTGAAGCAGGAAGATCTCAAATCTAAACCCAGCCTGGGCAACTGAGAAACTTTAAAAACAAACTGCAGGCAAAACCCTTCTGTCATACTAGAAGGGACTAGGTGGTAGGGGTTACATTTCAGAAATGAAATCTGAGGGTACTGATAATGTTTTATTTCTTAATCTGAGTGCTGGCTACATGGCTGTGTTTATAGAAATTCCTCACGCACTTTTCTGATAGATGGGTCTTATTCCAAAAAGCAAGTTAACTTAAAAAATAAAAAGGTGGTTGTGCCCTGCCTTGAGGTGTGGTAGTTGGAAGTGGGTGGGTCAGAAATTGGCCTACTACAGATACACCCTGTACTCAAGTGACTGAAGTCTTTCCAGGTTCCCCTGGAGTGAGACACAGGCCCTAAACTCAGGGCTTCTTGTAGTCACACCAGGGCTGGAAAGAGTTGCCTGATGGGACTCAGGAGGGAACCATGTCAGGTGACCAAAGAGAACAACATTCTGGCCCATCACAGAGAAGCTCCCATCTTTCCCACCAACCTCAGCCATCTTGGTTTTCTCTCTAAGGCACCTGTTATGCTCTGAGATGAGCTTGTTTGCTTACTTACTTGCCCCCTTGCTTATCTTTTTTTCCCACCAAATGGAAGCTTCTAGAAGGTAAGAAGAAGTTGTTGTACTGTAACATTCAGTCTCCGAGTCCTTCCATCCCTGGAAGCTCCAGTGGCGGGGATGAGAAACCATAAGGTGGACATGGTGGGGAGTCTTATTTAAATAATGGTCAGTGTGGGAAAGAAGGAGGAAGAGAATGAGGAGAAGTAGAGAGAGAGAAAGGGAAAGGGGGATTCATGTATCACACCACTTCCTGACACTGACAGAAAATGGGAACAGTTCCTAAACATGTTATCAGAATAGCTAGAGAGGCTGGTGTGAAGGATAAATTGTGGAGGAAACGCTTCAATGTTTTGTAAGGTCATAGGAAAATTATGAGAGAACATTAAACCCTAGATTTTGAGGAGGATGGGGGGATACTGGGAATTGAACCCATGGCCTTTGTGCTAAGCTTTGTTTTATTTATTTATTTATTTATTTATTTATTTATTGGTGGTACCAAGGATTGAACTTAGGACGTTGTGCTTGCCAGGCAAGCACTCAGTCCTTGAGCTATCTCCCAAGTCCCTTATTTATTTATTTAGAGATAGGTCATGGGTTTGATCCCCAGTACTAAAAAAATAAAATAAAAAAAGAATGACAGTGACAGCAAGAGCAAGATTTCAGGCCAAATAGCTACCTAAGTGGTAGGGCTAGAATTCACCCCTGGAATTTTCCTTGCTGCCAACTAAAAGACTCTCAAAGTGTTAGGCTCCCAGATTCCTATAACCCAGTCTTGACCTTAGAAAACTAAAAGAGGACAACTTTGTCTTACCATCTCTGGATAATAAATAGACTTTCTGACATAGAACTATCCCCTTCATCCACCAAACACATGGGCCTCTGGGAGATAGCCAAGATCCAAATTGTAAAGTGCAGTCAGTCAGTCAGTCAGTCAGTCAGTCAGTCTGTCTGTCTGTCTGTCTCTGTCTCTCTCTCTCTTCCTGTATGCATGTACATTAAATAATTTTGAAAGTATTGTTAAAAGAATAACATCTGCACATTATGGACAAACAAAAGCCGAAATAGAGAAAGAATGAAGAGAAGGGAAAACACAGGAGGCAGAAAACAAAAGAAGGAGAAGAATAACCACATGCAGCCTCCTCTACAAATGGTCGATGCAGCTGGCCGTGGTGGCCAATCTCTGCAATTCCTCTGTGCTGAGAGATGGGGCAGGAGAATAAAAAATTTGAGTCCAGCCTGGGCACATGGGCAAGATCATGTCTCAAAACAAATAACAAACAGAACAGGCTTGGGATGTGGCTCAGGGTAGAGGCCCAGGGATCAGGCCTCAGTTCCTTAAAAAAGATAAAAATTTAAAAATATATATATATATACATACATATATAAAATATTATATGTGTTATATATAATATACAATATATGTGCTAAACTTGCAATATCTCTACTTGCAGATATATTTATTTTTAAAAAATACTTAATACAATAAAACAAGATCATAATCTTAATAACTTGATTTGCCACTTAAGATACTATGAATCCTTTCCCCTGTCAATAAGTATAAATCTATGCACAGTACTATGATTTTTAATAACTATGCATAATTCTCTTGTGTGGGGGTAGAGGTGATTATAACTAATGTCATCAATCCCCTAGTATTGAATGTCTGAGTTATTTTTGTATTTTTGTTATTACAGTAGCAATATGAGAAACATCCTTATAGCTAAATCTTGAGGTCCAGCCTTAGCTGTTATATTTTGAGTATGAATGTGCGAGAAATATCTTACAATACTTGTTGCTTCGACCAATATTGATTGAATATCAGACATTGTGCTAAATGCTGGATTTAAAACAATAAGCAACAAAGGGCCTGCTTACTTTAATCTGATATCATATTCAGTAATTGGTATATGTGGGAGAATTTCTAGAATGTCCCTCAATATCCCACATCCTGAACCCAGACTGGCAATTATTTAAAAAAAAAAAAGCAAAAATAATAATCATACTAATTATTAATGGATGTACAGTGAGGAAGTACTTGTAGGACCTTGGGAAAGATTTATGTTTTACTCATTAGAACTAACAGTCCTTTAGAAGATTTAAGTTGGGGGTGGGAGGCGATTAGATTTGCACTTTTAAAAGGCCCGTCCTTAATGGGCTGGGGATAAAGCTCAGGGTCACAAGCGCTTCCCTAGGAAGTATAAGGTCCTGAGTTCAATTCTTGGTAGCAAAAGACAAAAAACACCCAGAAGGTCCTTGGCCTGTGCTATGGCTGTGGAGGGTGGTTGGATCACTCGGGCGCTGCACACATCAGTGGACAAATTGGTGGATGAGTCTGCAGCTGGACGTGCTACTAGGAGGTGGGGCCTGGCTGGGGTTGGGACCTGGAAGGGTGTGTGTCCTTGTCCTCAGCTCCTCCCTCCTCTATGCTTCCTGGCCACGAAGTGAGTGGCTGTCCTTTACTATGTCCCTCTGTCATGCTGTTTCTGCTGTGGAGCTGACAAACCATGCGCAAGAAACATGAGCCAAATAAACTTCTCGTTCTTTAAATTGTGGAGGTGGGGTGCTGTGTCCCAGTGAAGGGTAAGTGACCAAGACTGGCTGGTTCATGGAGAGAGATTGGCGATGGCCAGTGCAGATGCCAGAAGACAGTGAGAACGTTACACCATCCAGCAGGGAGATGCAGTCCTGAAGCAGGAGGGAGTAGCAGAGATGAGGAATGAACAGAATGAAAACAATTTAGATAGGTAAGTGGGACGAATTTGGTTGTAGCTTAGAGCAGTGTATTGGCCTGTTTTCCATTACTGTAATATAATACCTGGGGCTGGGTCACTTGCAAAGAAGAGATTTATTTAGCTCATAGTTTGCAGGTACAAGTGCATGCGCCATCATCAGCTCAGCTCTAGTGAGGGGCTCTGGGTGTGGTGGCCGGCATCGTGTGATGGGAGTGTGTGAGAGGAGCAGGTAATGCAGCCAGAGGGGAAGCCAGAGCAGGAAGGGGACAGTCTTACTCTTTTTATGGCAACTCATATTGTGAGACTAAAGGAAATCGCAGGAAAAGTATTTAACTCCTCCTGAGGTCACGTCCCCAAGGACCAGTCACTAGGCTCCACCTCACTGAAGACCAAACCTCTAGGGCCTCAGCAGAGGAGGATGAAGCTGAACCAAAGACAGAGAACCGCCAGAAAGGATGACAAAATGAGGTGGATGCTGTGTCAGAGACCTAGTCTTGTGGGCTGAATTGTTTCTCTCCTAAAGTCATATGTTGAAACCCTAACCCCCCAGTATCTCAGAATGTAAGTGTATTGAGAGACAGGGCCTTAAAAAAGATCATTAAGAGCCGGGCGTGGTGGCGCATGCCTGTAATCCCAGCACTCAGGAGGCTGAGGCAGGAGGATTGTTGTGAGTTCGAGACCAGCCTGAGCTACAAAGTGAGCTTAAAGCCAGCCTGAACTGCATAGCAAGACCCTGTCTCAAAAAGACAAAAAAAAAAAAAAAAAAAGATCATTAAATTAAAATAAAAATTAAGGGACTCTTGGTCCCTTAGAGTGTGCCTGAATCCAATCTAACTGGTGTCTTCAAAAGGAAAGGGGACTGAGCCGGGCATGGTGGTACACACTTGTAATCCCAGGACTCTGGAACGCAGAAACAGTAGGATCTCAAATTTCAGGTCTGCCTGGGCAACTTAGTAAGACTTTATATCAAAATAAAGAATTTAAAAAGGGAACTAGACTTTCAGTTTAGTGTGAAAACTCTAGATTCAATTCCCAAGGATTGAAAGGAAAAAAAAAAAAAAAAAAAGAGGGGACTGGGGCTGAGTGCGGTGACATCTCCCTGTAACTCTGGCTACTTAGGAGGCTGAGACAGGACGAATGCAAATTTGAGGATTGCTGGAGCAACCTAGTGAGACCCTGTCTCAAAATTTAAAAAGAATTAACAAACAGACAAATAAATAAATAACTGGCTAGCATTCACTAAGAGACTTGGACTCCCCAAGAGACACCAGGGAAACATGTGCGCAGAAGAAAAGCCACGTGAGGACACAGAGAAAGAGGCCACCTGTAAGCTAAGGAGAGCAAAGTCAGGAGAAAGCGACCCCGTTGACCCCTACATCTTGTATTTCCAGCCTTCAGAACTGTGTGACAATAAATGTATGTGGTTTAATCCATACGGCTGGTACTTTGTTTTGGCTGTCCTAGCAAGCAAACATCCTCAGAATAAGCAGTTGCTTCTTTCAGCGGGTAGGGGTTTCCCACCTCCATGGCTTCATGGAGGGGCCCATGCATCAGAAGCACAAGCGGAAATGGATCAAAGAACACTCAGCCCTCTGTCACTTGAGACCAGGACAACATCTGCTCTCATGGCTGCTGCTGCCCAAGCCCCAGAGAGAAGATTCTTTACATGTCTTGCTCTATGTTCTCAAAATAACAGATGACCACATCCCATGCCAGCAAGATTTGCAGGTTTGTGCCACCCCTGACCCCAGAAATTTTCTCTCAGGTCCATATAATACAATAGATTCTTGTGTCATGAAGTGTCAGTTTTCAGTAGTTCTGGATGTCTACAGTTCCCCTTCTTTTGGTTTTGTAACTTGTGGTTTCATAATTAGCCTTGTGTTTGTCAGAAGTGCATGTGGTGGTTTGAACAGTGTAATAGGCATGGCTTCTGGAGTGTGATTGGATTATGGGACTTATAGCTGGCTTGCCATTAGGAAGTGGGATTTGGTTGGAAGATGTGGGTCATGGGTGAAGGACCTGGAAGGGTTTCACTCCCTCTTGATCCCTCCCATCCCTCTCTGCTTCCTGGTTTCCTGGTTGCCAAGAGGTGAGAAGCTTTCCTCCGCCCAGGCCCTTCCACCATGCCGACCTGCACCTGAGCTGGCCAACTATGGGTGGAAAGCTCTCTTGATGGAGCATGATGGGAGATTACCATAAACTGACTCACATAATGACTGATTGCAGCTGCTATACCAGGTGTGGCTCCCTTGCTTGGACATCTCCTAGTGCTTGGTAGGTGGCTCTCTATTTGGAAAATGCCTTCTTCTCCATGAAGCCTATCGGAAACAATTCACTTTCAGCTGGCAAGGCCAGCAATACACCTTCACTGTCCTACCTCAGGGTTATGTTAACTCTCCAGCCCTGTGTCACAACTTAGCTCGCATGGTCTTGATCACCTTTCTCTCCCACGAGTATCACACTGGTCCATTCCATTGATGATATTATGCTGACTGGATCAAGTGAGCAGGAGGTAGCAATCACTCTGAATTTGTTAGTGAGGTATTTGAGAGGCTGAGGATAAGAAATCCAACTAAAATTCAAGATCCTTATACCTTACTGAAATTTTGAGGTCTAGTAGTGTGGGGCATGTAGATATCCCTTCTAAGGTAAAAGATAAGTTGTTGCATCTGGCTCACCCTAAACCAAAAAAATAAAGACCCAATGCCTAGTGGGCCTATTTGGATTTGGAAGGCAACATAGTCCTCTCTTGCATGTTGTACTATGGCCCATTTCCCAGAGTAGAAAAGCTGCTAGGTTTGTGTGGAACCAAGAATAAGAGAAGGCTCTGAAACAGATCCAGACTGCTCTGCCCTGGGGCAACATGATCCAGATCCGGCAGACTCAATGGTACTTGCAGCAGAGATGCTGACTGGAGTTGCTGGCAGGTCCCCACAGGTGAATTGAAGCAGAGGCCTTTAGGATTTTTCAGCAAGGCCCTGCCATCATCTGTAGACAACCACTCTCCCTTTAAAAAACAGCTCTTAGCCTGCTATTGGGCCTTCCCTGAAACTGAACACCTGACCACAGAACACCAGGTCGCCATGTGACCTGAGTCGTCCAGCACAAGCTGGGCAGTGTCTCATCCACTGAGTCATAAAGTTGTATGTGCACAGGTATAGTCCACCATTAAATGGAAGTGGTACATAAGCAATGGAGCTAGGCATGTAAGCGTCATGAAGATGTTTCTCAGATGTCCATGGCTCCTACTCCTGCTATGTTGCCTTCTGTTTCCCATCATGCACCTGTGGCCTCATTAGGGTTTATCATCTGATCAGCTTCCAGAAGAAGAGAAGGCTACGGCTTGGTTTGTGGACGGCTCTTCACATTATGCAGTCATTACCCACAAGAAGACAGGTGCAGGATTATGGCCCCTTTCTAGGACATTCCTGAAGGACAGTGGTGAAGGGAAATCATCACACTGGGCAGAATTTCAAGCAGTGCACCTGGTAGTACCTTTGCCTGGAAGGAGAAATGGTCAGATCTGTGACACTGTACTGATTTGTGGGCCGTAGCCAACGCTCTGGCTGGATGGACAGGAACTTGGAAGGCATATGCCTAGAAAATTAGTGACAAAGATATTTGGGAGAGATGTGGAAAAACCTCTCCATATATGCAAGAGGTGTAAAATATTTGTATCCCCGTAAACACTCACCAAAAAGTGACCTAAGCAAAAAAAGACTAGCAATCAAGTGGATAGGATGAATTGTGCTATAGGTAACTGTCAACCTTTTTCTTCAGCTATCTTGTCACTGCCCAGTGGGCTCATTCACAGAGTGGCCACGGTGGCAGAGACAGAGGATATTCAGGGATGGAGCTCAGCACCGTGGTCTCCCATTCACCAACACTGATCTAACTACAGCCACTGCTGAATGCCCAACATGCCTGCAACAGAGACCAACACTGAGCCATGGTGTGGCACCATTCCCCAAGGTGATCAGCCTGGTGATCTGGTGGCAGGTTAATTCTATTATACTGGTTCCATCATGGGAAGGACAGCAGTTTGTCTTTCCTGGTTATGCTTATTGAGGGTATGGATTTTCCTTCCCTGCATATAATGCTTCTACCAAAACTACCACCTATGGACTATGGAATGCCTTGTCCACCATTCCACACTGCATTGCCTCCAAAGAACACATTTTATAGCCAAAAAAGTGAGGTGCTAGGCTTATGCTTATAGAATTCGTTGGTCTTATCATGTTCATCACCATCCAGAAGTGGCTGGAATGGTAGAAAAGTGAAATGGTCTTTTGAAGACAGTTACAGTGCCAGCTTCATGACAATAGCTTAGAGTACTGGGGCAGGGTTCTTAAAATAGCTGTATAAGCTTTGAATCAACATCCACTATGCTCTCCCATAGCCAGGATTTGTGGGTCCAGGAACCCACCAATACCCTCAGTAATCTGTTGCAAGTTTTGCTTTTTGTTCCTGTGACAGGAAACACTGCCTTAGAGGTCTCATGCTCCATTGCCTCGGAAGTCTTAATTCCAGAGGGGGGAGAGCTTGAACAAGGAAGCACAACAACGATACTGTTGAATTGGACACTAAGCCTTCTTCCTAGTCAATTTGGTCTCCTCATGCCTCTGAAGAAAAAAAGCTAGGAAGGGAGTCACAGTGTTGGCAGGGGTGACTGACTCAGAGTATCAGGAAGAAATTGAACTGTTCCACCACAACAGAAGAAAGGGAGACTCTCCTTGGAGTGCAGGAGATCCCCTAGGATGCCTCGTAGTGTCACCATGCCCTCTTATTAAAGAGAGTAGGCAACTACAGCAATCCAACCCAGGCAGGATGACAAATGGTCCAGAATCTTCAGGAATGAAGGTATGGGTCATGCTACCAAGAAAGAAATAAGATCTGCTGAGGTGCTTACTGAAGTCCACGGGAACACAGAATGGGTAGTGGCAGTTCGTTCTAAGTACCAGTTACAATTTTGGGATCAGTTACAGAAATGAGGGTTGTGATTATAACAGTTCTCTCTTACTATGCTTCCTGTACAATATGTTGATGGACCTAATAGTGGTTCTTAAGTATTGTTAAACCTGTGTTACCATGTTCAAGCTATGAAACACTAGGTGCAAGCATCACCCGTAGAAAACTTGCCTTTTATGCTGGGAAGGAATTAGTGTGCTTTAGTTTGTACACAGCTAACATGTCAGGGGTAATTATGAACTCGTCTTTGTGTCTAGAGACTACAGTGTCAGGCTGTCAAACTGATAAGGGGTGCATTGTGACATGTAACTGATTGTGTCAACTTCGAAAAGCAATATCCAATACATTGGGTCCGAGTAGCTCTGGATGTGACCAAAGACAGACAGAAGGCCCATCCTGGTAGGCTTGTCACCCAAGTGGAATAAGAGGGAAACAAGGAGGGCCCACTTCTGCTGCTTCCGTGGAGCTCCAGTCTTCACCTTCCCCTTGCATGTCCGCTGGCTTCCAGCACTGACCCTTCGGCCTCCTAACAGGGACTTGCAGGGGGCGCTACAACGGGCCCAGGCCTTCGACTGGATCCTTGGGCTCTCCACTGCACAGACAGCCCTTTTGTACTCTTCCATTAACTGATCGCTGGCAGCCATTGTAAGCCAATCTTGTAAATTTTTAATTTAAAAAAAAAAATCTATTAATTAATTAATTTGGTATAGGGTCTTGCTAGGCCGCTTTGGACTCATAGTGATCCTCTTGTGTCGACTTCCCAGCGCTGGGAGTACAGACATGCACCACCATACCTGGTTTCAGTGGCTAGCTTGGCACTGGGTGGGCATGGCACATGGTAGCAGGGATCAAACTCAGGTCCTTGTGCTTGCCAGGCAGGTACTTAGACCGCCAAGCTATCTCCACAGCCTGTACCTTTTTTTGTATCTTCTGTTAAAATTGTTTTCTAGTTAGTATCTACTGGTGCATCCCTCCGCTCTAGGTTTCCAGATTTTCAGATTCCGACTGGAACCAAGCCGCTGGCTTTTCTGAGTCTCTAGCTAGCAGATGGCAGTTTGTGGGGGCTCATAATTGCCTGACTCAGTCCTCCATAATCTGATATGCATACACATCCAGTTGGTACCTTCTCCAGAGGTAATTGACTAGTGACTGAGGAAAATTTTGCCATATTTACCTCTTTTTAATTTGCTTGCTTCTAGGTCTCGGCTAAATGAGAAAAGCATGACATCAACTTTTCACACCAGCAACTAGTTGGATAGTAGATGCTAGATTTCCAAATAGCTTTTTTTTTTTTTTTTTTCATATGGTGCTGGGGATGGAATCCAGGGTTTGTGTATGCGAGGCAAGTGCTCTATGCAGGGCTTCACCCCGCCTTTTGATTTTTTTTTAATTATGACACAAGTTCTTGCTAGGTTGTCCAGGCTGGATTTAGACTTGTGGTCTTTCTGTCTCAGCCTCCCAAAATAGCTGGGATTAAAGGCATGTACCACCATGCCTGGCTGAGCAAAGCTTACTAAGGTTCAGTAGGTTTCAATGATCATTTCAAAATACTTTAGCTTTATTTAAGCCATTTTGATGAAAAGTTTTAATATTCATTAACTAAAACTTGTATTTCAATACCTTGATTTTAAAGTGCTGCTGATTCAGAATATTTTAAACAATAAATAATCCCATGAAACTATAATTTTTCTTTCAGTGTAGGGGATCAAACCCAGAGATTCACTATGCTAAGCACAGACTGTACCACTGAGCTCCACCCCCCGCCCATAAAAATACTTGGACTTACAATTATTTTTGCCTTTAACATATTTTGTTATGAAAATATATTTAGGGCTAGCAAGATAGCTCAGTGGACTAAGCACCTGCTTGGTAAACACAAGGACGAGGGTTCGATCCCTGGTCCTGCATGCCGTGCTAGCACCGCCCCTGGGGGCGGGGAGCCAGTCCCTGAAGCCTAGCATGGTGGCACAGGCCTGTAATCCAAGCACTGGGGAGTCTGAGAACAGGAGGATCACTATGAGTCTGAGCTGTGTAGTGAGATTCTGTACCAAATACATAAGGAGGAAGGGAAATTTATTTAAATGTATACAATTGTATCCTATGATTTAGTCCTTTAGGCCCTTAGTGGCAGTAAAACATTTTGTGACAGTATTTATTTATTTACTTATACTGGGAAGGGTGCTCACTGCCTTGCACTGAGCCATATTCCAGACTTTTTCTTTCCTCTAAATTCTGAGACAGGATCTTGCTAAATCACTAAGTCGCCCCAGGCTGGGTTTGAATTCATAACCCTCCTGCCTCGGCCCCCAGGGGTGTAGCACAGGCATGCTCCACCCCCTGCCTTGTGAAAAATCTTTATCATCGCCTTTATGTCACAGACATTTTTTTGCTAAAAAAGGGAAGAAAACTATTTTTTTCATGCTTGAAATATATCAGTTAAGTACATGGGCCTGCTTTATTTCGCATCTCAACTGTGCCAAGCCAGCAGCACAACACCTTGACATATAAAATAACGAGACGCAGGCTTCTCTGACGTTTGACCTGTTTCATACATGCCAAGAGCTGTGTTTTATGGAGGCTTGATCTGTTTGTCATCACCTCTCAGGTGTCCACACTTATCACCCACTTCAGTACTTACGGCTTAGCACAGAAGCAAGAATTTTGCACAAGATAAAATTCAGAATCACGGTACACAAGGTACCACTCAGAATAGTTCTGAAACTGATGCTCTCATTTCAAAGATGAAGGTAAACTGAATTTAGAGATTAGAGAGCAATTGGATAGGAGGGGCAGCTCACATCTGTAATCCCAGCACTCTGGGGGACTAAGGCAGGAGGATTGCCAGTTCAAAACTAGCCTCCTGGGAAATTTAATAATCTAATGAGACCCTGGCTCAAAATAAACAATAAAAAGAGCTGGGGAAATGGCTTACCATGAAGGTCCTGGGTTTAATCCCCACTACTACAAAAAAAAAAAAAAAAAAAAAAAAAAAAAAAAGACAAAAGGAAAGAAAGAAAAACATTAGACAGCAAGAATGTACCAGCCCTTAGAGTCATCCTAAAATCTTTCTGGTTCCCGTCTCTTTCTACCCTGCCTAGACTAACTGCATATTTGTGAGATACAGAGTATGGAGAACCAGTGAGATCAAATGCTTTTTAGTATGCTTTTGTCTGGTCCCAGTTAATGGACAGGCTGCTCTGAGAGTGTACAGGGAATGCTTCAAATGTGAGGCTGGCTACTCCAGCACCAAAAACAGAAAATAACAAAAAAAAGCAAAGCAAGTAGTCATAGTTATGGCTCTGAGAACACTGATTAAGGCTGGAGAACAGCCCCCAATACTATATTTGATTCATGTCACATGCAATTCACCCATCTGGTGCGTGGCCTGTCCAGCTCAGCCACCATCAGTGGCAGGATGGAAGCCAGAAGCCTTGGAGAAGCAAAGGTGGACAGAGCTGTGTTAAAACTTCAGAGGAAGGTCAGTTATAGTGACTCATGCCTACAATCCCAGCACTCAGGAGGCTGAGGCAGGAGAATCACCAGCCGGGGATACATAGTGAAATCAAAGTGAGCCTGAATTACTTAGTGAAACCTCTATAAATAAATAAATAAATAAATAAATAAATAAATAAATAAATAAATAAATATCAGGCTGGTGAGATGGCTCAGCAGACTGAGAGCCCACTTAGGCAAGCTCAGGGACTGGGGTTCAAGGCCGACACCACAGGCCGCTCTGGCCCTGACCCCAGGTACTCTGAGCTGCCCAATGAGGCTGGACATGGTGGGGCATGCCTGTAATCCCAGCGATGGGGAGGCTGAACTCAGGAAGATCACTACAAGTCTGAGTTGGGTAGCAAAACACTCTACCAAATAAATTAAAAAAAAAAAAAAATCAAAAGCTTGAGAGTGGTTTGGATGAGGCTGCAGCCTGGCCATCTGGTCTAGCCTGTGCTGGTGATGGGTGAGGCTGCAGCCTGGCCATCTGGTCTAGCCTGTGTTGGTGATGGGTGAGGCTGCAGCCTGGCCATCTGGTCTAGCCTGTGTTGGTGATGGGTGAGGCTGCAGCCTGGCCATCTGGTCTAGCCTGTGCTGGTGATGGGTGAGGCTGCAGCCTGGCCATCTGGTCTAGCCTGTGCTGGTGATGGGTGGAGGGACCTGTTTCTGACTCGTGAAGAAAGGCTTTTGGAAAAGATGCCAACTGGCAGTGGTCTTGCAGGAAGGGTAGGTTCCTAAGCAGGGCTAAGAGGACCCAGGACCCCACTTGTGAGGAAAACTATTGTTTCTTGGTTTTTTTTTTTTTTTTTTTTTTTTTAAGGCAACGTCTCTCTGTATAGTCCAGGCTGGCCTTGAACTCATTACGTAGCCCAGGCTCTGCAGCCTTGAATTTGTGGTGACCCTTCAGCCTCAGCCTCCCGAGTGCTGGGATTACGGGCAGCTCCATTGCCCCAGCTGGCTTCCTGGGCTTTAGTTTCTCATCTCTATTTGTTCGTCCCCCAGTCTTTGGTCAGGACCACACCAAGACTGAAAATGGTTCAGAGGCAGCCCAGCTGCTTGGAAGTTGAATAAATGGCTCAGTTAACTTTTGGGGGTGCCTGGAACTCCTTCTGGGAGCCTTCTTCCTGGCGTGCCAAGGAAAGTCTCAGCTGCATCATTTATAAAAAATTTATTAGCACATATTTGCTGTATGTAATATTCACATTCATCTTAGTGAGTAGGTATATGTGTGTAGCTTATTTTGCTTCTTTTTGTTCCTTTTGCTCTCCCCACCCACTCCACCTCCATCTCGGAGTCCCCTTTCCCTTTTTCCATTTGTTTTCAGTCCATGTTGGTGACACACCAGGATCACATGAGTTTGTACAAATACGTGGCACATCTTTCATCAGTTTATGTCTCCTATCTCCTGCCCTTATCTCCGCACCGTTCATCTCTCAGGGCCTTTCCCATTTGCAAAAGATCAGCCTTTGTGTTTCCTTTTATCATTGTTATTTTACTGTTTATTTTTTAATTATGCGTATTATTATATTATATTTTTTGTTGTTGTTTTTTTAAATTTTATTTTATTTTGAAGAGTGAAAACAAATAGAAAAATACACGTTACAGATTTTCAAAGCAGGGATCGCTAATTAACAATGGTTGCTAAATTACCACTTCTTTTAATTTTAATGAGAAAAAAGATAAAGCAGCAATGAAACAGTTTCAAGTCAGACTAGTACGACAGTAACAATTTTTTTTTGCTTTGACACAATGCTTTATTGTTTAATTTTTACTGTTTATTTTATTTGCACTTCAGATTTCTCATGGGAGAGAAACCATGTGGTAGTTAAGCTTGTGCGTCTAATTTATTCCACTTAGCATTGTGTTTTCAAGATGCATCCATTTCCCTACAAATGTCCCAAGTTTATCCTTCTCTGTAGCCAAGTAACATTCCATGATATGTAGATTGCATGTTTTCTTTATCCATTCATCTGTTGATGAACATACTCCAAGATTTACTATTATGAATTGTGTTGTTATAAACATGGGCATTCACATACTACTCATAGGACTCTTTGGAGAAGACACCGAGGAGTACACCTGGGTCAGATGGAGTGTCTAGTTTTAGTTTTTTGAGGCATCTCCACACTGGTTTGCATAATGTCTGTACAAGCTTACATTCCCACCAGCAATGTCGGAAGGTGCCTCTTCACTGCAGCTCGCCAGCAGGTGCTCTTATTTGATGTCTTGATGATAGCCCTTCTTTCTGGAGAAAGATGAAATTTCAGTGTTGTTTTAATTTGTATTTCCCTATTGGCCAATGAAGTGGAACATTTTTCTGCTTACTTACTGGCCATTTGTACTTCTGTGAAGTGTCTACTCATTTTGTTTGCCCATTCTTTTTGATTGGCTCTTTTGTGGGTTTTTTTGGGGGGTCCTAATATTTTGAAGTTCTTTATATATTCTGCATATTGGTCCTCTTAGTTTTTCCCAGTCTGTAGGTAGGCGTTTAATTTTCTTGATTGTTTCCTTTGCTGTGCACAAGCTTTTTAAGTTAATATAATCCTACTTGTTGGCTCTTGCTGTTATTTCCTGTGAAATTGGGATTCTGCTCTGAAAGTGCTTGCCTACACCTATGACTCCAAGAGTCTTCCCTCTTTGCTCTTCCAGTGGGTTGGTTACGTGTCCCTAATATTTAGGTCTTTGACCAATTCTAATTTTAGTACAGTACATGTTGTACAATAAGGGTCTTGACCCCATCTTCTGCATGTTAATAGCCAGTTTTCCTAACACTGTTGCTCAAGAGGCTGTGTTTTGAACCCCTTTGTCAAAGATCAGGTGGCGAATGTGTCTGGGATTCTTTCTGTGCCTTCTGTTCTCTGCCACTGGTCCACATGTCTGTTTTGCTTCATCATTTCTTTTTAATTTTTTTAAAATGTATTTTTTAGTACAGGGTCTACAGGGTCTCACTGCACAGATAGGACTCGTAGTGATCCTCGTGTTCTCAGCCTCCTAAATGCTGGGATTACAGGCACGCACCACCACACCCAGGTTCAATCACTGTCTCAGCAAGCCCCAGGATTGAACCCCGGTCCCTGCACTCTGCCTAAGCGGGCACTTTAGTCCACTGAGCTATCTGGCCAGCCCTGCTACATTATTTCTTACACAAATATTGCAGGAGAGAATATTGTCTTCTCTCTCTCTTTCCTTCTAATCCTTAAAATGATCCAAGAGGCTATAGGATTTGTGTGTGTGTGTGTGTGTGTGTGTGTGTGTGTGTGTGTGTGTGCGTTTTATAAAGACTTGTTCTAAACTACTTAGTGGAATTGATGGCAAACTCTCCACTGTTCCTTGGTGCATACACCTGTCTGGAAGGGTTTGACGGAGCATTACAAAGGGGAAGAAAAGGCTTAAAGACAAAAGTGAAGCTAGAGGTGACAGATACAAAGATGGGGCTATCAGATCTGACACTAAAGGGAAAGAAGAACAATGAACTTGAACATAGCAATAGAAAAGATACAAATAACAACCCAGAGGAAAAAGGTTCTGGAGAAAAAACAGCCAGATGTCAATGAACTATTGGACAATTTCAGGTGGTACAATCCATGTGCAACTGGAGTCCTAGGAGAGAGGACAGAGCCGGAGGGGCCAGAACACCTTAAATGTGCTGTGTCCTCTCATTTCTGTGGTAGTGAGGGTTGAACACAGGGCCCACACTGGGCTACATTTTCAAGCCTTTTTAAAATTTTTCATTTTGAGACAGGGTCTCCCAAAATCATTAAATTGGCCAGGCTGTGCTCAAACTTGCAATTTTCCTGCCTCAACCTCCCAGAGTACTGGGATTATAGGTGTGAGCCACTATCTAGACCTGGGTTTTTTTCATGCCTTCGAAGTTATTTTTATACCCATAGCTAACTTGATTTGATTTTGATGTACAATTCCAAATTCAAATACAACATTCATCCATACATGAAGTGCTTGGATCATTTTTATGTGTCACAAAATGCCCACACCTATATAAATGCAATGTTACAAAAATACCAAAATCTCATAGTCCTTTTCCTGGTCATCATTTCTTATCATCTCTCAAAGACAGTCAGTCACTGTCTTGAAATCTAGCATCGTGAGATTCTCTTTGGGCTGCAGGCAAATGGCATCCGCTGATTAGCGCATCGGTGTCTGGGGTTTCTGTCTCTTACATTTGTGAGGCTTTATTCGGGCTGTGCAGGTAGCAGCAGTTCAGTGATGTTCTTTGCCACACCAGTGGTGGAGTCTGGATTAGCCTCAGGACTTGTTTTGCTGGAGAGAAGGCAGAGGACGTGGTGC
>PVKA01040165.1:0-18956 GCA_004027165.1 Ctenomys sociabilis | reverse complement strand
TCCACAATCTCCTTGCTCAGAAAATTTGGAGCTCACCTGAGTCCCATGATATTGCAGTACAGGTTTTCCTATGCCCTGAGTCTTCGCTGACCTTGAAAGGCTAGGGCCAAAATGTTGGCGGGCCGTGTGGCTCTTCTATTTCTCCAACTCTGACTTGTGATCTTAGGTTGTTAACCATCCAGAAGAAAAGCTGATTAGACAAACTTGAAGGCTTCCTGAGTAAGTGGATGCAAGTTGAGGCTATGCTCAAGTGAAATAAACCAGACCCACAAGCGTAAGTATCATATTGTATCCGTAGTGTAAGTACGCAAAAGAATAAATAAAACCTGAAAACTGTAACAAATGCAGTTAAATGGAAAGACATGGTATTTAATGATTAAATAATGAGTGGAGAAAGTAGAAAAGATGGGAAATAAAAAAGGGGAAAGCATTCAAGTATACAAACAGGATGGTTGAGGTGATCATTGTAAGCATTTCCGTCAATTTTTTGAAAGTAGCAGTTAATGTGTAAAATTCTCACCTTTACTAACTCTGTATGATGATATCTGCAGACTAAGCAACTCTATTGAGGACATTAATTTGTGATGCAAAAACCATGCTATCATGTTTGTCTTCTAAGTGTATACCATTTCTAACGTCATACAACTAGTACTATACTGTCTTTAAAATATTTTTCAGAAAAAAGGTAACGAAGGAAAATGAGAGACAAGAACAAAAATTTAAGATTTCTTGAATGCATGTGGTAATATTCAATCATTTTCTAATGTTGCATAAATATATCGGACATCCTTAACCACACATTTGATGAATATAAATAATATATCAATCATTGATAATCAGTTAATCTTTTTTTAAAAGACTGTAACATATATTGTTGTATGTTACTCTGCTGCTCTTTATTCTTGATTTTCTTGCTATGTTTTCAGTCTTCAAAATAAAATTAAGTGCAATAAAAAAGAAAATGAAATTTACCTGAGAATTACTTAAAATATGCACGTTAGTCATTTGCCATTCATTTTCTTAATATTGTATTCTCTACTAATTGCACAGAAAAACTGGCAAGCTGGTTATATTCATTTGTTTTAAAAGCCATATTGAAAAACAATCTGGACAACATAGCAGGATATAGGTATATACATACATATAAGACATACAAATTTAGTATATGAAATTCTTGCAAATTATAAAATAATGTATGTAAGGGTAAATAATAATTTCTCTAAGCTTTTTTATACTGATGAATATATTATTTCAACTTCTTTAAAGAATGTTTTCAAGTTATGGAAGAGTTTTCAGGTCATGAGATTAAAAAACAAAAGGAATCTATCATTACTGTGTAATTAATATCAGTGAAATGATAATATTTTTAAAATTTGGCACTTGTCCAGCCTGAGGTGTAGGCAATGCTATTCATTCTCAGTTGTGTTCTACTGAGCATTGCTTCTTCCCCTTCCAAATGCTCTTCAGCTTGTACAGGTTGACGAAAACAATCGCGTACCTACTTTGTAGCCCTACAGTTAGCCTTTCTTGTCTTCCATAAGTGCTGTGGGATTCTGATATAAACTTTTTGTTAAATTTTGAATGAGTGGTTAAGAGCACAAGTAATTATCTTTAGTTATGAGATTCATCACAACATTTACTGGAGTCTTCACAAATTACTGTTGCTACCCTAGCTATTAATACAAGTGGCCACTTTGATAGTTGAAAATATCTTCAATAACTAAGTATAAAAGCAGGATGATAACTTGCATGAACTTTTGCTGGGGGCTGCCCTTGTGCTCAATTTTGTAGCCTCCATGCTGGTCTTTAACTTGCAATAATAGCACTTGGCTCAACCTCCAGTGTGGTGGGATTCCAGGCAAACAGCACACCTGGAAAACTTTTTGATTATGTCTGAAAATTTAGAAAAATATTGAAAACAGTTTTGACATTCATTAAAGGAGAATATTTATGGTATAAAATGCTATCTAAGGCCAAACATAGGGAACGGATTTGGTTAAGCTGATACTGAAATAACCTGAAGGACTATTGCTAAGTTAAACAAGCATATTGTGATACAATTGCAAAAATCATATAACTTATAGAAAAGTCACATGTCACTAAAGTTTATAAGTATGTATATGTAAACATATGTATATGTGTATAAAAACAGATTGAATATATACAAGCTATCTTGTTCATTGTTATATTCTTGAAAATCATACACTGAGCACTGTATTTTGGGAAGAGATATTACATAACTGTAAGATATTTATGTAACACAAAAATGTATGTATGCATATTTGTACAACTAAGCATGCTTTTTTAATGGAAAGAGAGCACATAGTAAAAATATAAACCTACCACTTATCTTTATGTCTGAAAGATGAGATACTGGCTAATTTAATCATTTGTAACTATACATCATGACATTATCTGGAATTTTCTTTGTATGATCAAGTTGTAAAAGAAAAATAGTTATTTTAATTTAAAATTTATATATATGGTTGCACACAAATATTCTCTTAAAATGTACTTAACAGTATTGGCTTAGCTCTGATATGTTAAGATCTTGGAGGTTGTCATTTCTGCCCTCAAAACAAGAAAAACAAAGAAAATTGTTTTCAACAAAAAGGAATGAGATTTTTTTCTACCCATAAATATTTTGAATTCATAGGCCAAATTTCCATCTTGCATTTTGCTGTAATTCATTTTTACTTTTATTTACTTATATTTTATTTTAAAGAGAAAAATAATAAAAAATAATACAGAATTTCAAAACAAGAAGATAGGAAATTAACAATGGTTATCATATGGTATGTTGTTATATTCAAAGTAGTTTCTCAGATTATAGACACAGGCATGCAAAACTGACCAAATTACATAAGCACTAACTGTTTCTTTTGGTGAATCAATACAACTTAGTAGTACAATTATCTTAGCTAACTCCCTGCCTTTTTTTCTCAGTGTAGCTTAATAAAAGTAATTGCCTACCATGTACAAGGCCTTGAGTTCTATACCTGACATTGCCAAAAACAGAAACAAAGAAAGATAAATATGTTAAGAAAGAATTAAATGAAAATATTAGATATAAAAACATAGTAACGGGGCTGGAGAGATAGCAGAGTTGCATAAGTGTCTGCCTGCCAAGTGCAAGGTTCCAAGTTTGATCCATAGTACTTCATGATGTCCAGGCCCCAGAATCCGGTGCATGCCTTGCTGGGTCTAAAACTGGGTGTCGTGGAGCTGTACGTCCAGCACCAGCGAGGCTGGGACAGGAGGACCATTATAAGTCTGAACTGCATAGTGAGGCACTGTACAAAAATAAAAAGGTAACAAAAATAAAATAGCTTTGACAGACTTATCAATAGACTAAGACACAAATCAGTATACTACAGGATGTAACAAAAAGAAATGTAGAGAATAAAGGATGAAAAATGACAGATTATTCAAAATCATGAGAGAATTCCCAAATGTATACTGTATATGGCATCAGAATGCCAGATTAAACATTTCAAGCTGTAATGCCCAAGAATTTTCTAAAATTTTTAATAGATTCCAGGCCACATATTCAAGAAACAACAGAAATAAATATAAAATAGTATAAAACCTAAGCAAAATTAAAAGCAACAACAAAATCCCAAATGTCTTCTGGGCTTCACATATTCAAATCACAAAAAAATCAAAGTAAAGAAAAAATGTTGAAAGAAGCTACAGGAAATAATTCTTTGCTAACAGAAGATAAAGATAAGAATTCTTGTTTGATATTATGCAAATTAAAACAACGGCATGCAATATTAAATGTGAAAGAAAAAACCTTAGAATTTGTTATCAATTATTTTTCTAAAATGAAGAGAAATAAAGTCTTTCTCAGACAAAGAAATTCAAATTAAAACAACATTGAGATACCTTCTCACCCCAGAAAGAATGGCTATCATAAAGAAATCAACTAATAATAAATGCTAGAGAGGGTACTGGGGGAAAAGGAACCCTTCTCCACTGCTGGTTGGAATGTACATTGGTACAGTCATTATGGAAATCAGTGTGGAGACTCCTCAAAAACTAGGAATGGAAATCCCATTCAATCTAGTGATTTCCCTGCTGGGAATTTTCCCAGAAGAACTGAAAACACTGTTCCACAATGATATATGTGCACCCATGTTTATTGCAGCACATTTTGTCATAGCCAAATCTTGGAAAGAACCATAATGCTTATTTTTTGAGGAATGGATGCAAAAGTATGATATTTTTCTATAATGGAATAGTACTCAACTATACAGAAAGACAAAGTTGAAGGTTTCATTGATAAGTGAATGCAACTAGAGGTTATACACTATGTACAATAAGCCAGACTCATATGTGTAAATATTGAATTGTCTCCCTGATGCAAGAACCTGAAAGAAAAAGTAAATCCTGAAAGGTATGACGGATACAGTAAAAGAGAAAGAAATGGAACTTAAGGAAGGAACAATGAAAAGGAGAAAATATAGGGGAAAACACGCATGTATATATCCAGGATGACTGAAGTGATTGTTCTACAATTATCCATCAATCTTTTGAAAATAACAGCTAATGTACAGAATTTTCAACTTGACTAATTCTGTATGCTGATATCTACAATCTAAGCAATTGCACTGAAAACTGCAATGTTTTATACAAAAACGATGTTTGAACACCTGACATCTCGGTCTTCTAAATGTGTACCATTTCTAATGTCATATCAATTATTACTAAATTCTCTTTAAAAATTTTTTTAAATGTAAAGAAAAGAGACAAGAAAAAAATTAAAGGAAAGGAATTGCTAATATGCAATCATATGTCCAATTTTATACAACTATATTAATCTGAGGAACAGATTTGATGATAAAATACACAATGTATCAACCATTGTTAATCAACTTTTCTTGGCTGTAAAATCTGTAACACATGTGCTGTATGTTGCCCTGCTTCTTTCTTTGTTTCTGATTTTTGTTGTGTTTTGCTTTTACTTTCCAAAATAAAATTAAATTAAAAAATTAAAAAGTCCATAAAGAATGGCTATCATAAGGAAATCAACCAAGAACAAATGTTGGAGAGGTTGTGGGGAAAAGGGAATACTTCTCCACTGCTGGTGGGAATGTAGACTGGTACAACCATTGTGGAGGTCAGTGTGGAGACTCCTCAAAAGAGTAGGACTAGAAATCCCATTCAAATTGGCTATCCCCCTACTGAGAATTTTCCCAGAGGAACTGAAAACATTGTATCATAGTGATATATGTGTACCTATGTTTATATCAGCACAATGTGTAATAGCAAAATCTTGGAAACAACCAAGATGTCCATCACATGAGAAATGGTTGAAAAAGTTGTGGTATTTCTATATAATGGAATATTACTCAGATATTAAAAATAATAAGCTTGAAGCATTTATATTGAAGTGGATGCCACTTGAACATATACTCGTAAGTGAAATAAACCAGACACACATGTGTAAATATCATATAGTCTCCCTAGTATAAGAAGCGAAAAGCAGAATTACAAATGGAAATGTACAACAACAACTAAATCAATTGAGTCAGATAAGGCAAAGTGAATGGCATATGCTGCAGGGTACTAATCAGCTTTTCTTCTGGATGGTTAACAACCTAAGTTCACAAATCAGAGTTGGAGAAATAGAAGAGCCACAAGGCCAGCCAACATTTTGGCTCTAGCCGTTCAAGGTCAGCGAAGACTCAGGACATAGGAGAACCTGTACTGCAACATCGTGAAACTCAGTTGAGCTCCAAATTTTCTGAACAAGGAGATTATGGAGCCACAGAAGAAAGAGACTGAAGTTCTATAGTGTTCCTGGGGAGAGTCACATGGAGAGAAAACTTTCTCTCAGGATCTCACAGAGAGCAAACTGCTCAAGCATTGGCTGTGACTCATCCACATGGATGACACAGACAAAGGATCTACAGAATAAGGTACAGGACTACAAGATAAACCCTGAGGGGACTTCATTGACCTCATAAGAAACAAAAAGTACATGTGTTGGCATGTAGGTCTTGACCATCCAGCAGAAAAGTATAAAAATGAAGTATACAACACCAGGCCATAATAATAAGTTGAGCTGTAAATGACTATGGTTGACAACTTCTTCGGATAACTCACTACTGTTGTGGAATGCTGGACTATGTTGGATTGTGTCATCTAGTACAGGCACCTAAATTAGTTGAATGACAAAGGAGTGCCAATCTGTGACAGGTGTAGAGAAAGGAAGGGGTATATAAAGGAAGATTCATAATGTGTGTGTATGGACAGTACAGTTCGGATAGATAGTGCCGTGCTTCTACATAATTCTAAAAAAGGCAAGATTTGCACTAGTGGTGGTTGGACAGGGTATTATGTCGGCTTCTAGTACTATGGACAACTACTAAGAAAGTAACAAGGAAGTATTAATTATTGAATCTTTGATGTCACTCAGGTATAAAAATAAGATACGCAAACAGTTGCACTCTCTCAATTTACTGATAAGAGACATATGCTATAATAATGTCTGTAAGTAAAATATCATGTATGCACCTTGCACAATACCAAAACATTATGAAAGCAGTTTACAATGTATTAATTTATCAAATCCATCTTGTCAAGGTATCTTAAAACTGTCTCATTGATATTTGTAGTTCAATAAAATAAAAATAAAAATAAAGTGTACCTTGATGAAATGACAAAAAAAGGGTTTAAATTAATTCTTTTTTCTTTTTTTTTTTTTTTTGTAATTTTAGGAAAGGGTCTATAGGATGTTCATGGTCTCAGTACTAGATCAGACTCACAGCGATTTGCCTATTTACAGCTCTCAAGAGCTGAGATTACAGGTGTGTGCCATCACACCCATGCTCATTTGCCCTCTCACTGTGTCCCAGGGGCATGGCTGGCACAGCAGGCCCGGGGATTGAGCCCCTGGCCCCTGGGTAAATTAATTCTTTTGTGAGATTTATGTTATTTTCTTTCCTGATAACTTTATTTTAATAAGAATTACATGATTCTGATTTCTTTTGAAGTTGACATATTCTCCTTATGTATTTTTAACTTAGACATTGCAAAATAAAATGAATATAAATACAAGAACATAAATATTGAGTGCAACCATATCAACAATCACATTAAAAGTTCATCTAAATTTACCAACTAAAGACAAAGAGGTTTAGTAGGGTTAATATTAGAAATTAGATTTTTAAGAGAATAAAAAATATAAAAATGATAATAATTAGAAATGTTGCAGAATTTTACAGTTTTACCAAATAAGATGATAGGAATTCAACAATGTTTGTTATATTGTATACGATTATCCTGAAATTAGGTGTCCAGATTAGCAGATATAAGCATGCAAAACTGGTAAAAAAAATAGAGAAAAAAGTTAAACATTAACTGATCCTTTGTTTAGGTCTTGTCTATATAAAATCCCACTTTTCATATAAATACACAGTTGGTTGAAATAAATACAAAACGATACACCACTTAATTAATTTATTATTTATTTATTTATTTGTTTGTTTATTTATTTATTTATTGTCATTATGAGACTGAGTCTCACAGTTCGTGCTGGCCTTGAGCTCATTACATGACCCAGACTAGTCTCTAACTTGCAAGGATCCTTCTGCCTCAGCCTCCAGTGTTCTGGGATAACATCTATGTGCCATCATGCTCAGCCATTTAACTTTTTTCGAAGTACTTAATGGCAAAAGAGCAATTAATACAAGCATTAATACAGGATAAAATGACTACATATCATTCCTTTTCCAGTTGTAAGTTTGGTATAAGATCACAATAAATCATTCTGACAAATCTGCAAGTTGTAGGATGATATATTTTAGTTACTATGAATCACATTTCCTTATGTCATACTTACTTGACTTTAACGCACTATCAATTTCTTGTAAATTGTGAAAATATGTGAATATTTGTCAGTAAGACAAAGTAATAGTTATGTTTGTCTTTTTCAAATGGGTTAATACATGTCTAATGATTACATTTTTAACTGTATCCAACAAAAGCAATACTATAACTATTTAGTTATACCGTTACACCACATGGCTTATAAAATGATTAATTCTATTGATGTGCATGGCAACTGGTATGACATCCTGTTTACAACTTTTTTCTGGTATATAGGATTTTAATTATGACATCCAAGTTAGACACACAAACTTTCTATTCCATAACATCTAATTTACTTGTAAAATGTTAATAGTCTATTGGGGTTTGCCACTGTTACTCAATTAATTCAGAAGTGTTATCAAATTATAATTAAATGAACACAATTGTGCTGGGCAGGTGTAGATATTATAATTGGTTCATTAATATGCAATGCCACTAATTTATGTGCAATCCTTACTGGTTTTGAAATAAATATTTCTGTCTCTGATGACCATTTTATACATAGAATATTTTATCTCTCAAGAATAAATGTTAAAAACAAACCCTAAATTTGTTTAAAGAGAGCTTTCTTTTATACCTGAATTATATCAAAAATTCAATAATTATTTACCTAGTGGATGATCGTAGTACTAGAAGCAGACATAATATCCTGTGCAACTGCCATTAGTGCAGATCTTGCCTCTCATAGAATTATGTAGAAGCACAGCGTTATCTATCCCAACCGTACTGTCTATACACACACATCATGATTTTTTCTTTCTACACCACTTCCTCTGTCTACACCTGTCAAAAGTGGGCACTCCATTGACATTCAACTAACTTAGGTGCTTGAACTCAACACCACAATCCAACACAGTCCAGCATTCTACAACCATAGTGAGTTATTCAAAGAAATTGTCGACCATAACCATTTACAGCTCAGCTTAATATAAGTAAGCAGCTACACTCTTAATTCACTGATAAGAGATATCTGCTAAAATAATATCTGTAAATATAATATCATGTATGCACCTTGTACAATACCAAAACGTTATGAAAACAGTTTGCAATGTATTAATTCATCGAATCTATATGGTTAAGCTGTCTTAAAACTGTCTGATTAACCTTTGTATTTCAATAAAATAAAAATAAAAAAATAAATAAATAATAATAATAAAAAAATAAAATAAAAAATAAAAAGTAAAAAAAATAAAAAAAGTAAAAAAATAAAGAGAGCTTTCTTGATTTGATATTCAGGAGTTATGTTTCAGAAGTGAAGGATAAAGTCTATCTCAGACAAATAAAATTTGATGCATGCCATTGTCAGCAGCTCTACCACCAAAAAAGTAGTAGGAGAAATGCTGGAAATTATGGCATACAGTGTGATTAAAAATTCATCTCTCTGGACAGCACCACTGCGGTGCTCATGTTTGGATAGGCGGTGCTCCTACAGTGTGCACTGCAATAGAGAAGCTAAGATCCTTTCTATTAGAAGACCTGAGGCAGCATGCTGTGTTCTGCTCAATTTTCTATCAACTCCTACAGTTTACACAATTTTGTAAAACTTCTTCTAAAAAGAAAGGCCAAGCTGTTATCATTTACAAACACAGAACACACAGTTTTCATCTTAGAGGCAAAAGATATATAAAATAGGGCCTTAGATTCATTTTCTCTTTCATTTTGATTTTCACTAAGTTTATAGCCAGTACTACAGTTTTGGTTTTCCTTTCGCTTTACCAAAAGACTTGAAGACTAATTTTTAGTAGAAGCAAATATAAAAATAGATCATTTTATTTTTATTGATTTTTTTTGTATAGTTTTTAAAAGATAACAGAAGCATGAAATCCAATTGCTTATTTTCTTCTACAGGGGTAAGTAATTATTTTTCCATGGAGTTAACTCTTTTAAATTTCTTTTTTAAATTCTGTTTTATTTCTACTTTAGCAAACCAGCAGCATTAATTAGTCAGCTTTTATCTTGATAAAACATAATACCTGACACTTGCAATTTGAAGGAATTGAAGTTCAACTTGTCTCACAATTTATGGGATTTATTCCCTGGCCCACTGACTTCAATGAGAATATCACAGAGGAGCAAAATTGCTTACTTTATGGCTGCCAAGAAGCTGATAAAAAGAACAGTGCCAGAGACAACCAGTCTAGGGATCAGGTCAAATGGTCTAGAGACCATACACTGTACCTGAGGTCATACTTCCAGGGCCTCTAAAATACACCTAGGGATCCATTAACCTTCCGGGCACTTTTTAATCCAGTGAGGCTGACATATCCATAGTAATGGGTATGCCACCTCATTCATGGTTCTCCTTCAAATTCTATCCAATTTTCTAAGTAACAATAATTGTTCAGTGGTTTAAAAAATGAATTGTAGGGTTGTGGAGATGGCTCAGTAGAATAAGCTGTTCCTTGGCAAGTGCAAGGGCCTGAGTTCAACCCCTGGTTCTGAAAAAAAAAAAAAAAAAAAAAAAAAAAAAAGAATTGTACCATACTTAAATGTTGGCAACAATTATAAAGGAAAGGAGGGGTGAAGAAATAAATATGTTATGTTCATATATTCAAATGTTGAAGTAAGGCATATTTTGTTGGGTTTAAAGAACCCATTCATTTAGGAAACCTAACTTGGTATTTTAGAACGAGCAAATCTTTTCAGGAATCTCCTGGCATTCAATACTATACTGATAAATTATTCATTCATTTGCAGATTTCATTTATGTCAAATCTTGTTAGAACAGTTAATTTTACATGAAAGTTATTCTCAGAGGAAGCTCTTAACAATTGGACATTAGCATTTTTTAGTAAGTCAGCATTTTTAGTGTAACAAGATTCCTGTCTTATTCTGAATAATATCATCTGCAGAATTTAATCATTGCTCAGTTTAGCATAAGCCTAAGAATGTCATTTTTGCAGCATCTATAAAAATTTTGTGCGTAGTAACATAATTTTGTACAATGAACAGCACACTTTAAGCACATATAATGTCTATTGCATTATAAAATTAACAAGCAAAATGTGTCTTTTACTATGCTATTGATTCATAATAAAACGCTTTTGAGTCATAGAAAGTGAAAATCACAACTTGTAGAGACAGACACTTTGAACTCTTAAATAATTTTTTGAGTTATACAAATATGCCAGACAACTGTGTGGACAATTATATCTGAATTAGTATGCCTTTTGCTGTGTAACATTACTTGCCATTAAGTTTAGAGTGTAGTTACTGCAAATAAGCTCTTCTTTGAGTAATATTTTATGTTTACCATCTAAACAATGTATCTAGGAATTCCATGGATTTTTTTTTCTTCAAATTAGTTGTTTAGGTCATTAGGCATAAACATGCAAAACTTGTTTAACAATGATGATGATGACGATGATGATGATAAGTTATAAGAAATTCAAAAACTAAGAATGAAAAAAAAAATAAGCATTAAATCTTCTTTGAAAAGACCAGCAGAAGGGCCAGCCTGATAGCTCAGCAGACTAAAGTGCCTGTTTAGGCAGAACACAGCGGCCTGGGTTATGAGCCCCGGAGGGCAGTGCCATCCCTGCCTACGGTGCATGTTGAGATGGCCATTGAGACTGGGCATGGTAGTGCTCAGCTGTAATCCCAGCACTTGGGAGGCTGAAAACAAGAGAATCATTACAAGTCCAGTCCACATAGTTAGACCTTGTGGACCCTCCTCCCCAAAAAAGACCAGCAGAAATCAGTGGTGCAATTATCCAAACCATCCTGTGTGTGTGTGTGTGTGTATATATATATATATATATATATATATATATATATATATATAAAGTTTTCCCTTCTTTATTTTATCTTTTTATCATCCCAGATTTTCCTTCCCACTGAACAAATTATTTCCCTTTCACAGTATTTATTGTGCCTTTCAAATTTTATTTACCCTTTCAGATTCTCACACCACTGAGACAATATGATGTTTGCACATGTGGATCTGCTTTATTTCACTTACCAATCTAGTCTTTAGTTGTATCCATTTAACTACAAATGCTTCAAATTTATTTTTTTTATAGCTGAATAATACTCCATTGAGTAAAAAATACCATGTACTCTTTATCCATTCCTCAGTTGTTGAGCATTTGGGTTGTTTCCAAGATGTGGCTATGACAAATTGAGCTGCTATAAACATGGGTGTACTACTATAAACATATGGTTTAATGATTTTAGTTCTTTTGGTGAAATTCTTAGGAGCAGAATAATTGGCTTGGATGGGAACTCCCATTACACATTTTTGAGGAATCTTCATGCTCATTTCCACAGCGGTTTTATCAGCCTTCACACCCACCAACAATAGAGAAGCGTTCCTTTTTCCCCACAGCCTCTCCAGCATTTGTAATTGGCTGACTTCTTGCTGATAGCCATTCTTTCTGTCATAAGATGGTAGGTATCTCAGTGTTATTTTAATTTGCATCTCTTGAATGACCAATAATGTTGAACATTTTTAAAATATTTCTTTGCTATTTGCATCCCTTCATTTGTGTAGTATGTATTCATCTCAGATGCCCATTTTTGGATTGGTGATTGAATTTTTAATGCCTTATTTTTAAAACTTCTTTATATGTTCTAAATAAGAGTCCTTTGTGTGAAGGACAGTTTACTATAATTTTTTTCCAATTCATGGACTTTCTTTTTTAATTAGTTTGTGATTTTTTGATATGTAGAAACTTTTCAAAATCATGAGATCCCAGGGCTAAGTGAGCTCAGTAGAATAAGCACTTGACTGACAAGCACAAGGTTCTGAGTTCAGTCCCAAGTTGCCGCGAAAAAAAAAAAAATCACGAGATCCCAATTGTTGATTCTTTAAAGTACTTCATATGCAGTTTGATTTTTGTTCATGACCTTTCTGCCTACCTCTAAGTCCTTTAGCTTTCTAGCTTCAATTGTTTTTTGTCATGGAGGTATCTTATCTCTCCACTAAATTCAAGAGATAGTGTTTTAGGGTACATCAACCTAGGTTATGATTCTGATGGGCTTCCCATTATAGGTTGATCAGTTTCTTCTCTCTATCAGCTATTAATATTCTGTTCTTTTGCTCAATTTGTGGGATCTTGAGTATTATGTATCTAGGTGATGATTTATTTTGATTATGGCTTGCAGGAGTTCTGTATGCTTTAGATATTTGTATCTCAGATTCTTTTCCCATGCTTAGGAAATTTTCTGCTACTACTTCTACAAATAATCGTTCATTTGTGCTAACTCCAAGTGTTGTATTGACACTTATGAGTCTTATACCATTTTTCTTTGCATCGCCTTGCAGCTATTGTATTGTTATTTCCTGGTTTCTTATTATTTTCAATTATATTCTTATTATTTTCTTATTATTTTCTTTCCTTTAATGTTCACTAGCTGCAATGCTATCTTCAATGTCTGAAATTCTCTTTTCAGTTTCATTCAAGCAATTTTGCCAGATTTCCATGCAATTCTTAATGTCCTGAATATCTGTTTGAATATTTTTACTCATTCTAATTTTTTCCTGTATTTTTCATTCAATATTTCTATAATTTTCCTATTTCCTTATATTTTTATATCTCTGCCTTCTTAAATCTATTGAACAATTCTTTCATAATTGTTATCGTTTCCTTTATTACCTGAGAGATCATTTCTATTTTTATTTCTTCCACAGCCTGATGGACTTTTTTGTTATTATTGTTCAGTTGCTATCACCACAAAAATTTTAGGTGTGTGACTTCTAACTACTTCTGTGATCTTGTCTCCTGGACATGTTTTGGGTGAGCAAGAGGTCTGAGATTGCCTTTTTTCTTTTCTTTTGTCATTTTTGAAGCCCTGGTATTCTCCTATTGATGAGGTGGAAGATAGCAAGGTTGTCAGGAGACTGGAAGGGCAGATTAGGGTACTAAAGCTCCCATTCTGTGAGGTTCAATGTGGCTTCCACCTCATTGCGTGTGTGTGGGGGAAGCTGCAGGAGAGGAAGTATCTGATGATGTTGAGTGCATATCAAAGCTCTTCAAGGCTCTCTCAGTGGTTGGTTGGCACAGGTCCCCATGGTAGCCTTGCAGCCACTTGGTTTCAGGTCCTTTAGGCAGTCTCCTAGGTCTTGCAATTAGTCTTCAGAGTGAGGACAGGTGGCAGGACTCAGAGGAACTCTGGCAGATGGTTTTCTTTAACAGAAAAATAATATTTAAGTATAAAATCAGAGAAAATGGCAAGCCACTTAATTTTATGCAGTAATGAAGATCAGGCCACCCATGAACAAAAGAGTAAAAATAAAGAAGCTTAATGGTAAGCAGGAAGGAGAGGGTGTGGGGAGGAAGTAGGGTGGAAGACTGGCCCTCAAATTGGAGGACCACGGTGATTCTCCTCTTCTGACATCATGTAGCTCTACATCATGTAGAGCTACAGCACCCTCAAATTCTATCACCTTTCAAAGGCCTACCTTATGAGTGCAAGATGCTTTTGACAGAAATCTAGATATAAACCAAATCAGGTACTTTGTTTTTGTAAGTACATTTCAAGTTATCATTACATTTCATGTTCATATTTATTCAAGTAAGTTTTGAATATATTATCTTTCTTTTGTCGTTGTGTCAAGCTAATAGTTTTCTAGTTATCAGCCAGAATATAACATCTGATTTTTAATAAATGGAATGAAAAGAACAAACACAATAAAAAGATTTCAAAGGGACTTATTGATTTCAGGGAGCTGGTTTCTGTCACTCCCTCATTAGCAATTTTGTATCATTAAAATATTAATTGAAATAGACATAGAGAGTTGTCTAACATTTTTATAAGTATGTTTTCTTGTTCGTAGGCTGGGGAAATAGCTCAGTAGCCTAAGTGCCTGCATGGCAACTGCAGTGGAGCTGGATCCAATCCCTGGTACACCATGCCATGTTAGCTGGCCCATTACTGGCACGCTGTGCTGGCCACTGAAACAAAGCATGAAGACACATGCCTGTAATTGCAGCACTGGGGAGTCTGAGACAGAAGGATCACTACAAGTCCAAGCTGCATGCAGAGATATTGTACCCAGTAAGTAATAAATGAATATTAAAAGAAATATAAAAATCTGGAGACATGGCATTTTTCTTCTGCATTATATCATTTTCTATTTCAGTTTTTCATTTGTTTTCTGTATTGATCCTTGTAAATTTCTATAAAAGGTAGTTTTATCACTTTATCAAGGACTCTCTTGGTAAGGTTCTTTCTTCAAGGAAAACATCCCTGCTGTCTTCCAAAAAAATATACGAACAAAATGTGGTATATTCATACATATAATGAAATTTTATTCATCTTAATGGGGAAAAATGTTACATGTGCTGAACTTTGATGCCACTAAATATAATAGGGCTGGGAGATAGCTAGGTAGAATAAGCATTTGCTTGGAAAGTGTGGATTATTCAATCCACAGTACCACAATAAAAAGTAAGTGTGATAAACCAAAAGCTGAATAAACCATAACATGAATATGGAGTGATGTCACCTGTATAACATAGCAATAATAATTGAATACATAAAAACAGAAAGTGGAACTGAGTAGAATGTTATATTGCAGTGGGTAGCAATGGGGGGAAGGAATTTTGAAAGCTGTGTGATAGATACAGTTATACAATTTTATAATAATATATATATATATATATATATATATATATATATATATATATATATATTTTTTTTTTTTTTTTGTCTGCATAACTGGGGATTGAACTCAGGCCCTTGCAGTTGCCAGGGAGGCACTTATTCTACTGAGCCATCTCCCCCGCCCTCAGAGTTATAATTTTGCAAGAAAAAAATACATTGGATGTAGGTTGCACCACAATGCAAATATTCTTGATGTTAACAAATAATGCATTCAGAAAGGGCTCATTTGTTAAAGTTCATTTTTTTTTCATTTTTCAAGTACAGGAAGCTAATAGAGTTTATTCTGAGAGATCTGCCTTAATACTAAGTTCTTGAGGAAGATGTGAGATAATTTTATTTTATTTTATTTATTTTTTATTTATTTATTTATTTATTTTGTCTTTTTTTGAGACAGGGTCTCACTGTGCAGTTCAGGCTGGCCTTAAGCTCACTTTGTAGCTCAGGCTGGTCTCGAACTCACAACAATCCTCCTGCCTCAGCCTCCCTAGTGCTGGGATTACAGGCATGCGCCACCACGCCCGGCTGTGAGATAATTTTAGAGGAGAGTAGACTCTAAAGGGATGAAAGAAGTACAGAAATAGTAATAGTAAAATATTTGTATCTCAAACACAATAGGATATTTGAAAAATAAACATTATAATTTTGCCTCATAGAATTTATCACATATTTATATATAACATATAGGAAGATGAAAGTATAAAGAATGAAAATGGGGTAAAAGAAAATGTAAGGTTTTATAATAACCACATTTTACATACAGCATTAATGCTGAACAATCAATATTACCTATAAATTGCAGAGGTATTTAAAATGAAAAAGAATAACAAAATCAAATAATTAAGAAAATTAAAGTAGACACTTGGCTTTTATCATAACACAGGTGTTTTACAGACTATAGTTAGGTATCGTTTTTATTCCCATTGGAATTTAAGTTAGTCGAAAGGAGTAGTATTGTTTTGATTTATTTACGTATATATTTTAATTTACTCTTTAATTTTAAAGAATACAGAAAAGAAATACAAAGAAAGAGAACACCCTTAGAAATGATACAAGATTTCACTAAACAAAGTAATAGGAATTCAGCAGTGGTTGCTGTATGATATGATGCTATCTTCAAAGTAGTTGTTTGTATTACCAGATATAAACATGTAAGATTTGTTTAGAGAAAAAATAGCAATATAGTTGTGAAGAATTCAAGAGAGGAAAAAATAAGAGTCAAAAAATTAAGCATTAAGTGTGCCTTTCAAAAAATCAGTACAAATCAACAACACAATTAGCCAAGGCATTCCACAAATATACCCAAAAATATCTTTGTCCCTTCTTTCATTTGTTTTCCTCATCCCAGTTTTTCCCTCTAGTTGAACAATTTCCTTCTCTTTCACAGTATCTGTTGTGCTCTTCAGACTTTCATTACTCTTTCAGGTTCTCCCACTAGTGAAATAATAAAATGTTTGCACTGTGGATCTGATTTATTTCACTTACGAATATAGTCTCTAGCTGCATCCGTTTACCCACAAAATCATGGAATTTATATTTTTATAGGTGGATAATACTCTACTGTGGGCCAAGCAGAGTAGAGTGGATTAAACTGCCTTCTTAGGCAGATGCAGGGACCAGGGGTTGATTCACAGCGCCCCTTGCCAGCACTGCCCCAGGGGAACTCTAAGAGGGTGGATGAGGTTGAGCATGGCAGTGCGTGCCTATAATCTCATCACTTGGGAGGCTGACAATAGTAGGATCAGTAGGAGTCTGATCTGTTTAGTAAGACCCTGTAAACCCTGTACTACATACATTGAAAAAATCTCTACTCTGTAAAAATACCATACATTTTAATCTATTCCTCAATTGGCACTTGCGTCGTTTCCAAGATTTAACTATGACAAATTGTGCTGCTATACACACGGCATGCATATATTGCTGCGATATGATTTCAGTTCTTTCGGAAAAATACAGAGGAGGAGAATAAGTGGCTTGAATGGCATCTCCAATCCCAGCTTTTGGAGGAATTTCATATCAATTTCCATAATAGTTGTGTAGCCTGAACTACCACCAGTAGTAGAGAAGAATTCTTTTGTTCCCCACAGCCTCTCCAGCATTTGTTATTGGTTGGCTTTTTTGATGTTAGTCATTCTTCCTGGGATAAGATGATATCTCAGTTTCACTTTAATTTGCATCTCTTCAGTGACCAATGATGTTGAACATTTTTCACATATCTATTTGCCATTTGATTCTCTTCATTTTTGAAGTGCCTACTCATCTCAGATACCCATTTTGGGCTTGGGTCTTTGAATTTTGGAGGCCTGATTTTTTTCAATTCTTTATATGCTCTAGAAAGAAAGTACACTAATTTTTTCCCAGTTCATGGGTTTTCTTTTTTACTGTTATTGTTTCTTTTTATGTACAGAAAGTTTTCAAAATTATTGATTCTTTGAAATATTTCCCAGGCAGTTTGATTTTTGTTCATGAACTCTTTATCTACCCCTATATCCTTAAGGTTTTACCTAGTTTCTCTCCTAGAAAATACAATGTTTCAGTTTTAGTATTGAAATATTTGATTCAGTTTGACTGCACTTTTGTGCATGGTAATAAGCATGGATCTATTTTAAGCATTCAGCTTGTGGGATACCAGTATCTCCAGCACCATTTATTAAAGAGGCTTTCTTCCAATGAATATATTTGTTCCCTTTGTCAAAGATAAAGTGGCTGAGAGTGCTTTTAGTTGTGTTTATATCTTTTAATTTTTTTTCTCTGAACCTCAGATTTATTTCTGCCAGTACTATGCTGATTTTATTACAGTGGCTTCATAGTATAATTTCAAGTCAGGGATTGGGATGCTTCCTGCCTCTTTTGTTACCCAGGATTGCATTTGTATTCTATGTTTTTTCTGGTTCCAGATGTATTTTAGGAATGTATTTTCCTAGAACTGGGAAGTATACTAATACTGATTGCATTTTAATTCTGATTGCATTAAATCTGTATAGCACTTTTAGTTGTATGGCCATTTTCACAAAGTTGCTCCTTCCTATTCAGGAGCAAGGAATTTCTTACCATTTTCTGAAATGCTTTTCAATCTCTCTCTTTTTTTTTTTTTTTTTAGAGTACTGTAATTTTCTTTCCCTGGTTTTGGAATCAGTATTATACTTGCCTCCAGAAATGATTTTGAGAGGACTGTTTCCTTTTCAACTTCACTGAAGAGTTTGTGGAATGTGGGGATTATATCTTTTATAAATTTCTTAGAGCCGGGCGTGGTGGCGCATGCCTGTAATCCCAGCACTCGGGAGGCTGAGGCAGGAGGATTGTTGTGAGTTCGAGACCAGCCTGAGCTACAAAGCGAGCTTAAAGCCAGCCTGAACTGCATAGCGAGACCCTGTCTCAAAAAGACAAAAAAAAAAAAAAAAAAAAAAAAAAAAAAAAAAAAAAATAAATTTCTTGTAGAATTCAGCTGTGAATCCATCAGGACCTGGACTTTT